>VMKM01002173.1:0-84879 GCA_008360985.2 Macquaria ambigua | reverse complement strand
AGTACTAGAGTAGAGTCAGTACTAGAGTAGAGTAGAGTCAGGACTAGAGTAGAGTAGAGTACAGTCAGTACTACAGTAGAGTCAGTACTAGAGTAGAGTACAGTCAGGACTAGAGTAGAGTAGAGTACAGTCAGCACTACAGTAGAGTCAGTACTAGAGTAGAGTACAGTCAGTACTAGAGTACAATCAGTACTAGAGTAGAGTACAGTCAGTACTAGAGTGGAGTGGAGTACAGTCAGTACTAGAGTAGAGTAGAGTAAAGTACAGTCAGTACTAGAGTAGAGTACAGTCAGTACTACAGTAGAGTCAGTACTAGAGTAGAGTACAGTCAGTACTAGAGTGGAGTGGAGTACAGTCAGTACTAGAGTAGAGTAGAGTACAGTCAGTACTAGAGTAAAGTACAGTCAGTACTAGAGTGGAGTAGAGTCAGTACTAGAGTAGAGTACAGTCAGTACTAGAGTAGAGTAGAGTACAGTCAGTACTACAGTAGAGTACAGTCAGTACTAGAGTAGAGTAGAGTCAGTACTAGAGTGGAGTAGAGTCAGTACTAGAGTAGAGTCAGTACTAGAGTGGAGTAGAGTCAGTACTAGAGTAGAGTAGAGTCAGTACTAGAGTAGAGTAGAGTCAGTACTAGAGTAGAGCAGAGTCAGTACTAGAGTAGAGCAGAGTCAGTACTAGAGTAGAGTCAGTACTAGAATAGAGTAGAGTCAGTACTAGAATAGAGTAGAGCCAGTACTAGAGTAGAGTAGAGTCAGTACTAGAGTAGAGTAGAGTCAGTACTAGAGTAGAGTCTTACCAGCATCATGTAGAGCTGTTCTTCCTTGTAGGTCCACATTTCCAACTGGACAGTTGTGCTGTAAAGTAACACAAACACACGTCGGCACAACAGGATCAAGTGAAGCAAATTATTTTAAGGTGTCAAAAATATACAGTGCTGAAATATCCCTGTAGTGTAAAATACATCTGTAAAATAATAAAGTACAACATTTACTATATATCTACTGTAAGAGCCCCACTTAAGAAAGTTCACTCAAACAAAACAGATTTATCACCCTCACTAGCAATGACAATCTATGTTTTTTAAAGGATTATGAAAATAATTGGAAAAATATTTAGCAATGGTTGATTTAACATTTAACAAATGGGATGATGGTTGGGGGGAGAACCTAAGTCTGTTCTGTGAAAACACAGATTTAAAGATTAAAAACTACTGTAACATGGAACGATTTTCAATTAGGAGAGTATGATGGCACACTGCTGTTCTTTTAAGAGCTAAAATGCTTCAATCATAAGTTTTGCAATCCAAGTAAATAATGAAACTACTGGCGCTGATCTGATATGCTAGTGACATCTCTACCCAGTCAGTCAGCTGGTTGGACACCAGTGACTGCACCACTGTGGTGATGAGGGCCTGCTATGAAAGCCTTGAGGACTCAATGCTAACAGGGGCCTGATGTTGCTGGGTAAGCTTGCCAGCAAGCTCTGGCCCCCCACTATAAAAACCCAACTCTCTCTAGCAACAAGGGCCAAAAATTAGCAGCCCGCTCAAATGACAAAGTGAAGAGGGGGGGTAGAGCGGCAATGGGAGCTGACGGTAGAGCACGGAGGGGGGATATCCTATACCTTGAGGGTTTGGGCTGACGGAGGGAGATAGTGGAGGTGGTGGGGGTGGTGGGTGTTGGCGTCCAGCTGCTATGTCTGGTGTGATGACGGCACAGAGAATGGACGGCAGGTTTGCAGGAGGGTAGGCTTGTCAACACCACTGACAACCTCTTGCCAACAGCCGCGACCTCCGAGAGATGGGGGGAGGGGGGAAGGGCTACGACGCTATGAGAGCACAATATTGCAGAGATAGCCCCCTCATTGTAAACACATAAATCCTCCAGTGGGTCATGGTGACTCAACAGGGCCTACTGTTGACCAATACGGAGTGGGCTCAACTGCCAGGGCTGTTTGGCAATAATTATTTAAAGGAGCTGAAAGGGAAACTGCTCTGACTGGCCAGTGAGTGGGAAGCCGCTCTGTGGAACATACCCTGCTACATGTGGTGTCGGAATAATCGGAAAAATTAGTTCCTGACTGGGAAAATTGACATCAACGCCCCCTCAGGTCGGAACAACAACTCGGAAAGTCTGCGAATGTTTTTGGTACTCGACTTAATGAAAGTTGATGTCATATACACATATACGCTCTGAGCAATAAAATACAACACAGCTTATTTGTTGTGTATGTTTTTTAGTGTGTAGATACACAACACACCAACATGAGCAACATAAAAACGAAAACCTAAAATGCAAACGACAACCAAATATGAGACGTTTTCTTACAGGAGTAAATGTCAGTCAGGTACAAGTAGTGTTAGAGGAACACGGGGAGGATGACTGCACTTTACCTGCAGGAGTTTCTGCACACAAAGAGAGTGTCCATTTCTTGAAGACAGGTGAAGAGCATTTTTTCCTGAAAGTGATAAATGCAGCAATCCGAAAATCAAGTACATTCACAATCAAGGGTTTGCATTTAGGTATTTTAAAAGCCAAATGCCACAATGTGCAATTATCACTGTACGTATGACTCCGCTTCACTTCATCATGACAGGTGCCATTAAACAATATATGTCAATTAGTGAGTCACATCTTGACATACAATACCAGTCAAATGTTTGGATGGGAAAGTGTGTCCAAACATTTGACTGGTACTGTAAATTATGTTGTGCTATCTGAATAGAGAGCGTGTACGGTAAGTGATTTCATCAGTAACAATGGATCACCAAGGAAAAAGTAAAGCCCTTTTCTTTTTATGTGTCAGGGCATTTATTCTCCTAATTTTGAATGACAAGTTCCCCTTACAGTCTCATGTCACTGCAGTGTGACAATAATGTTTCTCAGTAGTGCCCTGACCAACCAGTAGGACTTGCTAGTCCAGCGATAAGGATTGCTGGTATAAAAATCAATTTCTAAAGCTACTTCTTTTTCTTTTCATTGCTGGCAGACTGTTGACATCGAACAGCTTAATTTCTACTGGAGAACCTACAGTATGTGTACCCTGAAATAGATGAGATTCAAAAGCTTTTTAAAGTCAAATTAGACCAGAAAGCTACTTCATTATTGCGACAAGAGTAATTGTAGTTTGCTGCTTCCATCTTTGCCTCGCTGCCTGAACCTTTTGTCTATATTGTCTCTGAAAGTAGGGATGGATCAGTTAATGTCTCTTGCTCAATATTCAGCCTAATTTCATGTGGCAAATTAACACATTTGCTGCTGAGCAGATCTCAGAAACAGTAGAAAAAAGAAACCACTAATGAGACCAATTCTCTGCCTAACACATCCTCATCTCCTTCCTCAGAACAGTCAGCGTGTTCTGGCGCTAAATACCTTAACTTGCCTTAATTTGATAACGTGATAATGTGGAAATTACATCACACCTACTGTATGTGAGACTGAGCTGCACAGTGTGGTTTATTTTTAATCATGGAAAAAGAAATACACAAACTCTTGCCAAAGACCGTCATTGTTTCATTTAGACATGGACCACCTACAAAGAAATAGTGCTTCTCTGGTTGTTTACTAGGTAAACTGTCAAATGTTTGTGGTGTTGTTGAATTGTATTATGTTACACTGCCAGGTGTTTTTAGTATTAAGTCTATCCTCACTGATATAACGTAGGTGGACAAAATACTAAAAACACATCAAAGTATATAAATACAGCTCCAGGGTGCTGCTTTCATCCAACCTGAACTCACCAGTGGCATCAGTCGCAGTGACATCAACATTGTGTCCCAGGATGAGATTGAGACAGTCTAGGTGTCCTCGCGTTGCAGCCAAATGAAACCTGAGAGACAAGAAGAGAGATGGAGAAAAATTAAGAGAGGAAAACAGAGACGGGGGCAAGAGACGGAGGGAGATAGCAAAACGAGTAGACAGCACGCAGAAGAGGAGGGCGGGCAAGTGAAAAAGTGACAGGGTGTAAAGAGAAGGGAGGCGAGGGTGAAACTTAAGGACAAGAGAGAATGCAAACAGACGCCAGGCTCCTCGCTATCAGCCAGGTCTGCATTCTCGAAGCAAATAACAAGAAACCTCAGGGTCTGCAATGACCCCAAGGCCACCAAGAGCTACACAAACACTGTTTTCCTACTGTATCAGCTTCACTGTTGTATACATGAGCACTGTCAAATGATAAAAAATTATAAGAGTACCTGCAAAAAAAAAAAGGTTGCACAAATACTACAGCTTCTCATGATTTATTTAATTCTATGTCCCCCATTCTTTTTGGTCTGTGAAGGCACCACCTCTGGCTCTATTCAAATTGAGGGAATATTATGTTGATATAGATAAGAGTTCAAGTTTAATCTTACTATTACACAATGACATTATTGATTAGCGTTTTACCTCTGTATTCACGGTCTAGTTTGCATAACGTGATAAAACTAAATGACCTACATGACAACAAACAATATGAGCTAGCAGCCATGTCGATGACCTAAATATTTTTAATTCACAAGTTTTTAAAGTTCATTCTTGAACTTGGAAACAGCAGATGAAACCTTGACACTCAACGTCCTTCAATGTCAAGGTTCAAAGTCCTTCAAATGCTCATGTTCAAATGGAAATTTGAATACCTGTACATTTCCATGACAACTGGGGGAACTCTATCTGCTAATGAGGATCATGAGATTCAATTGAAAGCCCCAGAACAGCTATTAAATTAACCTTGAAATGTGATTGTTTTGACAATTTTATTTATGTTTAATTGCCTCAAAAGGTAGCATATTCCCTTGTAATTTGCTAAACTCAATTAAGCAGGTTCCCACTGCACGTGTTTGCCAACATGTCTTTAATCATCACTTTTGCCTGGAAACATTCCTGTTCCCCTTCTCTGATTCAACCCACAGCAGCACTGCCGCCACTAGCCATGAAGGTCTGCAAAGCACTTGTGTGTAAACCAATCTCGGTCTGTCACCCATCAAGCCACATGAACCTGTTTATACACTAACCCCGAGGTATCTGCCAAGGAGACAGCTAGGCTGTCACCTCAACACTGGGGTGGGTATTAAAAGCCGTGTTGATGGCCTGGAGATGCTGGTTCTCTGGGGAGCAGTGCAGGGTCCTGACCTCTGGGGGCAAACAGCAGACAGGAAGCAGACCAGAGCTATCCAAGTTAGGGGTACATAAGTGATGTGACTCGCCAAGTTCATGGGCCACAGCATTTTCCAGAGGGTAACTGAAGTATGGTTCTGAACAGTCAAAAATAGTTAATTGCAAACTTCAGCTGGGGTAGTGGATTTCCTCATGACTTTTTGATGAATAAGGAATGACGAGTCGTGTGACAGTGAGTGGCACTAACAGCTTTCAAGGTGTTTCAGACAGAAAATCATGTATTTGCAACTACATTACGACTATATGCAACGGATCAAACAGACAGATTTGATTTGTGGAGATTTAAAACATTTAAAATAGACCTCCATATAAAGTTAATAACTTTGGTCAGCACAGCTAAGACTGCTAACAAAAGCTGAGAAGCCAACAAAGCAGCAAAATGTCTGACCAAGACACAAAGAATCTTCTTCCGTCGAGATATATCCTGCTTACCCAGCTGGAGACCTGAGTGAAATGGTTAGAGATGAATTTTGTGAGACTTAATGGGTCTGGCTTTAAGAGAGCACATTCAGCTATGTCATTTCATCTTCACACCTGCTCCTTGAGTGGCTTTCAGGTTGACAGCCTACAGGATATGGTTGCTATTTTTAGAGAGTGGACAGGGAAGAGTAAACCAGAGAGTACATGCTGGTAGCTGAGCCATATATGATAATGTGTGTCTCTAAAGGCAGTAAAATAGCCAAAATACTGTGGCTGCGGCGGCTTCAAATTCTTCCTTGTACAGCAGATTACCAATCTCGAGCAAGATTCAAGTCTTTGTACGATAACTGACTGACTAGTGGTTAGGAAAAACACGCCCAAGAAATGCAAGTCGATAAAGAAGTATGTGTGCAGTGTTATAAATGCAGTCCACATAATTAAAAACCTAACTGTCCTTTCAATTCAAAAACAAAAACCGCACATCTTCAGTCTGTTCTCAATCTGTCATAAGATTGGGATCAACATCACGCAGATCCAACTGTGAGAGTCACAGCTTGCTATTGTTATTCTTAAAAAACACTTGAGCACAAAATTCATTACCGCTAATCCTGACAAACAATGGGCACGCAGCAGTATCTTTAGTCAGTGCCAGTTTCATGCTGCAGGGCCAAGCAAGCGCTCGTCTCGAGTGGCGTGCTGTCATGTGGACTTCTTTTGCTGCTAAGCCCTCGTCAGCTAGCTATCACAACTGCGCAGAATGAGCAGGTGTGATGGGTGGGCTTGACTCACTGGGATCCGGCTAATGCCATGGCAGAGATGTAAACTGTTTACTCAGCTGGAAGCCGTGATAGAACAGTTAGAGCTGAATTCATTAGCTGAACACAGCGAGGCTAATCCAGGGCACACCAAATTATATATCAGGGGTAACAGTTTGTAATTAGTTTCCCCACAGAGGTCCATGATTACAAGGGATCGCTATTCGACATTCCTTTGTTGGCCAAGAAGCCATAGACACACGTTGGTCTGTGTGTGGCCCACTGAGCTATAAGAAGACTTGCTGAGTTGCGATTGTGGCTCACTTTGTTTTGGGTGGACTTGGCAAAAAGCACAACCTCTTACCATAAATGATGTGTTGATTTTATAGTTAACTACTGTAGTTGTGGTCTGTCCGCCCTGCAGGGGAACACTAAATGATGAGCGTGACTGCGTTTGTGTACAACAACCTCTACAGTCTGTCATTGCAAAATTGGCAGCCATGGCTCTGGATTTAGTTCTAGCACCTTATTATGAGACCAGGAATTTATCAGGTTGTGTGTATAATTCTGTTTATTTACACACGTGCATGCATACAATCATTGGTCTTTGTAATGGTGCCACAAGAGAATTACACACACTGCTGAAAATACTCTGCACCTTTGCTTCTGGGATCTGGAGCTCCACAGTTATATGCTTTAACAAAGCCTTTGTCAAAATAAACCTGAAGCACAGGCCAGAGACCACTGACTTCTTCATATATCTAGGATTAAACTGAGGGCGCCTGGCCTCCCAAAATGCTGGTGTTGGAATCTGGTTTCATTTAGGAAGAAAACAAAGTATCTGCTTTTATAAACAGCTCAATGCATTGTTTTCCAAGGCTGGGTCATGTATGAGGGTCTGTATGAGATACCTGAACTATCTGTGGTCTTGGATGGTCACAATGCAACATCAGAGAATTCCTTGAACATATTTCAGTTAGGTTGACCTACCTTTTTCCCTACACCTTCCATTTCTTCCCATCTAATCTTTCTGTTGACCCACTCCTTCTACTGAAACCTTGTGAAGGGTGTAAATCCAGCTCCTTGTGAAGCACAAATACCTGAGGTTCCCAGTGAAAAATCCTACCATATAAAACATGGTCCTTCAAGATGTCAACTGATCCTGATAACAGCCTGCAGCTGGGCCTAAATGTATTAGTTGGTGTTGCAAGCACCACAGTGGATCTGATCTGAATTTGCAGGGAGTCATTTCCTGTGGGGACTACATAAACAGCCTCTGACCAATGTGGTCAAGCCTTCAGTGGCCACAAACATTCTTTATACCAACTCCCACACTGACCTCCAGTAAGAAAGACAATAAAAGGGACATTTCTGGACAGACAAAAAATGGACACATAATAATATGCAAGGCCTTTCATAATCAGGGCAGCTGGATGAAGGTTTAAGGTTGAAATGTGCAACAGGGTAATTTTGGAGGGGATGGGATTGTTGTTGTTTTTTTAGGGTCATGCAAGGAGACTTGGCATTGATGTCATAAAAGGAGGTAAGAGGTAAAACTATTTTTGAGTAAGAGTGACCAAATTGTAAAGGAATTCCCCTCTACAGATGCTTTATCTGGGAAACAGGATGAGGAATGTGTGGTGGGAAGACCACTACAATGTCTGGAATTTGTGATGTTAGATGCATGGTAGATAGTAACAAGCAAGAGAAAACCAACATATGTGGATGTAAGCACACAAATGTTTTACAAATGTTCAATTCAATTCCTGTCTTATTTCTATCTGTTTGTTGAAAATGTGTTGTAGAAATTCACATCTCTTTGACTACGAATGTCAACATACTGGACATGGATTTGTGTGTGTGTGTGTGTGTGTGTGTGTGTGTGTGTGTGTGTGTGTGTGTGTGTGTGTGTGTGTGTGTGTGTGTGTGTGTGTGTGTGTGTGTCCATGTTTACTCACGCAGAGCGTCCTTCTACGTCAAGCTTGGTGGGGATGATGCCCTTCTTACTGAGAACAGCAGCCACTTTGTCCACCTCGCCACGTTCCACCGCCTTCATCAGCCGATCATCATACTTGTTCCAGTCTGTGTTCTGACAATGATGATAGTGAACTATCAGACATACAGTATGTTTGACAGTAGTAACCAAATAATTAAACAAAAAAGGTACTCAGTTCAACAGTAGAGAGTAGCTGACTAATAAATGCAACAGTGACACATGCATATGATGTGTAAAGTCAATTTCTGACACAATAACAACAGACGTAACAGCAATGTCATTTCTCCTTTTGTAGTACAGTAATTGACTTCAGATAATGCAGAATGTGCCAAGAATGTGCTGTACTGCAGTTTCACTAAATCCCCCCATGAGTGATGGCGACAAAGCATGGGAACAGTGTACTCTTAAGGCTTCTGAGAAGCACATTTAAGTTGGGTGCTTTATGCTGGAGGTCAAAAATGAACAAAGAACACAAACGCAAACTATAACCTTAACTGAGATTCAAACACAAGCAATTTGTATGTACACAGCAGCAGTAAGAAGATAATAATAGCATACATACATCACTTTGACATTGTGTAAAATATACTGTAGTTATCAAGCAATTAATGAGTCACCAAATTGATCCACCAATGATAATTGTCCCAATTTTACTATTTGCCTCAGGAGGAATTCCTTCACTGTATTGCCTCTTTGTTAAAGCACAGCTTTCAGGTGATTCAATTTCTAGATCAAAGCGTAAGTACAGAAGAAACAATAACCCCAAAAATAGCATTTGGTGACAAACTGACAATGAATACCTACAAAGTGCATGGAGGTGCATTTCAGCCAGTGGCTCATCTTGGGTGAGTGCAGCTGGTCCTTGCACCGTGCTACTGAAAAGGATGCCACTGTTTCGGTTTACAAAAGCAAAAAAGGAGAAAAACAAAGTGTATAAAAAAATCCCAAGTCCCTCAGTGCACTCAGCCAGTGAGTGCAACAAAAAATGGATGAGAAGACAAAAGGGTGACAGTCTATACTGCAGTGGAAGGCTCAACCTCTGGAGTTTCCCTCACTTGAGGCAGAGAAGTTCATTTGGCAGGATTTTCTAAGAATTCCTGTGTTGCTCATGGGCTCTGCCTGTAAGTTCATCACTGCACAGCAGTCTGGTTGATAGTTAAAAGGGAGGAGAAGGAGGAGTAAGAGGAGGAAGGAATGGAGGTGGAGAAGCAGTAGGGCCAGCCCTGCCAGCCCTGGGACCTGCCCTGGCCGGCAACTGCAACTCCTCCTCTGGGGGAAAAGTCAGCTCAGCCTGGCTACCTCTCGCCTCCCCCAAGTGTCTTCCCCGCCTTTATCCTCAAACCTTCTGTTTAACTCTTCTTTTGTTTTGATACGCTTCCTCTTCTTCTCTGGACTGTTTTCTGTCTGTAAAAGCTGCAAGCTACTTGCGTATTAAGTAGTAACTGAAGAACTTCTCTCTTTGCCTCTTCTCTCCTCTATCAGTGGTCTCCAGTGTCTTCACCCCACCAAATGGCAAGTCAGTCAGGCTCAGCGGGGTAAATATGTGAGCTCTCCCAGGTTTAAAATATCACCCCCTCCCTGGTAAACAGCGGTGGTGCAGACAGCCCTGTAGACTGGTTACCTCTTTATTTTTTGACCCTCCAACCTTTCTGTAGTGACTGATAGGAAGACAGGGGCTAAGAATACATTCTGGACATGCCTGCACCATGAGTAATGGCTTTAGTGTCTATCACCACTGCCAGCATGAAACAAGGCCAGCCAAAAAGACCTTGCTTACATTGCCACCCCCCACCATGCTCCCTGCTTGCCTCCATCTGAAAATATTAATGTCAGAGGGGGATTATGGTTTGCACATTTGAAGTGGTCTTGGCACTGACCCTCACAGGACACCACTGGGTCAAAAGTTGCTGTTAACCCATCCATCTAAAGAGGGTGGTGTGGCTCCAAAGCCCCCTGATCCTAGCAGCACGGTAGGAAGGTTAGATGTCAGCCTTTTTACAACCAGCTGTCTGAGACTGCAGCCCCACCAAAAACTACAACTACACTGCCTCTTCACTTACACTAATATCCACATGGCAAACACTGCAAAAGTCCAACTTTCACTTTTATTAGGTAAAACATCACAGGAAAAAAAAAAAAAAAAAAAAGGTATAGAGACAGCAATCCAAGGACCAGTTTAATTTACACACTGCATCAGCTCCTTGTGGCCTCGTGTTACTGTCTGCTGCCAGGCTGGCGTTAACAGAGCAGCACTGATATCTACAAACATGCAAAAAGACCTCCTCCACATGACATGTCATATGAAGAAGTAGGTGTCAACTTACAAAAGCTGCTCACCCTAGCATAGAGACAAAGGCGCCAAAATGGCACCTAGCCACGCAGCATACTGCACATCGGTCACATAAATATCTCACATGGGTGTTCTGGTGTGTGTGTATTTGTTTGGGAATCTGTTAATGTACTAGTTAATGATAGAGCTGTTAGCAAGCAAGAGTTGCCACTGCAGTAGTCACTCACTTTCCAGGAGAGCTGGTCCATACTGACACAATCAAATATCATGATAGGTTTTAAAGTATAACTTCATCTTTATTATATTGATTATTGGTGGCTTCATAAGACATTTGGTCTAAACTATGCATGGGTGATGTGGTCTTTGAGAAAGGTTTTGTGGATATGATGCCCATTTTCTTTTTACTCAGAGCAGTAAAATGATCTAAACTTGAGTCATGTAACTGTACTGCAGCCTTTAAGACCAGGAAAGATGATGGCGATAGCACATGACGATATCTAGTTTCATATCATGACGTCAATATGATGTCAATGTAGCTCCCTGCTTTACTTTCATATGCTGGAACGAAACCCTGTTGAAGTAATGACAACAAATTCAAGCACATGAATATGTGTTAAGTTTATTTTAAATGACTGAGCTCAACATTTAATCTGAGGTGTGTGTAAGGCTAAAAGGTATTATGAAAGAAAACATTGACATTTTAGTTTCTTTTGCAAAATATGCACATTGTGATTTTGTTTAAAGTTTAACCAAATATTTACAGCTTTTAATTTTTGCAGCTAACATTTTCAAACTAGCACTAAACACAAAGTACAGCTGAGGTTGATTGGTTATGATGGTGCTAGATGAAAGGTTAAGGGATTACCAAGTTATTACAATTCATCCTGAGTGGGACATGAATGTGTGTACCAAATTTCATGGCAATACATCTAATAGTTGTTCAGATATTTCACTTAAAACCAAAAAATGTCAATCTCCTTGTGGTCTGGATTCATCCTCTGGGCACCATGAATATCTGGTGGAAATTAAAAATATCTCAACAGTGGTGGACCAACTGACCAACTAACCCTGCCATCCCTAGAACCAAGCCGCTAGTGTGGCTACAAAAAGGAGAGGAGCCGTTCAATGCCGAGAAGTTAAAACACATTTGTAACATGCTCAATTTGTGCACAAATGCAGGCACTAAGAGGCAAAAAGAACAAAAACTGGCTTGGATGAGCAGCTTCTTCTGATTACATTGCATCTTCTGCAATGTGACTACTGAACATACTTACACTGTGATGTTGATGCTGAAACAATATTCAACCCTTGTTGCGTGCAACTGAAACAAACACATTACCTAAAGTTTCTATTTTAACACAGTGACAAAACATCACCTGACACTGGATGACCCAGGTTAGGCCCCTACCTGTCCTCAGGTTATTCTGGGTGTCTGGTAATACTTCTGTTAGAGTCTTTTGTCATCTTCAGTTCAGGTTTTCCATCATTGTCTACAGGCTGTAACTCTTTCCAACACCTCAGTTTCCTGCCTCTCTCAGGCCCTGGCCAGACTAAAGGGTATCTAATGTCCTCACAAATGAAATCACCAGCAGGAAATATCTAACTGGTCATCTGATAACAGACTGAAGCCAAGACCAAAACATAAAGCTATACGCCAATATGTTAACTGATAGTCGTGTCTAATGCCAAACTGCAGTCACTGATGTGGTTTCATAAGATTATGACTATGGGGATGATCCTAGGAGACATCTGGGAAGAGACATTACGTCATGAAATGTAAACCTTTGAGATTTTATTAGGCGAAATTAAGTGCACACACCTTTTGCAGTACTTAATTATTTTCTTTATTACTTTGAATTAGGGATGAAAAGGTGTTAAAAGTGTGAGACCAAGAGAAAAAGGACACTTTCACACCCAAGTTGCCTGAAGGACCGGTTTGGATTTTTTAGAAGTCAGGTTCAGGAGTCTTTCATAATAATTAAGAGACACTAAGCTTAAGTTAATATGAGGCTTCAGCAAATCAGATGGGTATCTTCCAAATTTACTGTGTTTTTAGTGCAAAACTCAAGGAAACACTGTCCGTGGAAAAGCAAGAGGGAATGTCATACTAAAAAGACAGTTATTTTTAAAATACAGTGATTTTGGGAGATGATGCACACCAAACTGGTCAATTTGGATTCTCAGAACTACAAATGTCAAAGCATGCTACTACTATCAAATTTAAGTGATATCTTGCCATTTTTATCCTTATACTTTAAAACTAAAACATCAGGTGCAGAACATGGCAGAGCACTTTCACTGTATGTGTACATCTGTTAGCCACCATTATCACTTGTGTTCACAGTGTGAGATAGTGATAAAGGCAATGCAAATTTTATTTCCTGTCTAACAAGACACCACTAAGAGTCTACAGCAATGCTAAGTGAGGCCTTACTTAGCTAACTTCGGCATGCTAACATGATGATGTTTAGCAGGTACAGTATAATGTTTACCATGTCCACCACCTTAATTTAGTGTGTTAGCATGCTAAGCATCAGGGGATCATTAAAGTCAAAGGGATTCATCCTCTGGGGACCATGAATGTCTGTACAAATTTCATGTCAATCCATCCAGTAATTGTCAAGATATTTCAGTCTGGCCCAAAGTGGTGGACCAACCGACAGACCAACATTACATCCCTAGAGCCATGCTGCTAGCATAGTTACTTAAAATGGTCATGTTTTGCAAAAGACTATGTAAAATAGACTAAAGTTCTCAACAAGTACTAGTACAGTGTTATTATAGGCCAAGCAGTATAGAAATAAAGAAAATGTTTGCTTCAATTAAAAACACAAAGTACGATGATGGCCATGCAAGGCCACCATTTCATTGATTATAGTCATTAAAATAAACATCACAACAACAGTAGCTTGTACAGCTTCTTTCAATGATTATGCTTTGTCTAATTAAAGGTTTATCTGAATAACTACATCTTCTTATGATGTACTGTCTGGTTTATTTGATAATTGCCATGAGGTAAACATACCAATACCACACAAACCAATGAACTGAAACCAGTTCAAACAAACTTCAGGTGAAAAAATGGCCTCGACGACCCATATCACTTTTCTAATACTAAGCATTACTTCTTTACTTATAGTTTATGAACAGGCCCAAACACGACACCAATCATCCGTTTATATTTTTATCATTTATCCTCAGACATACCTGTTTGTGACATTAAAATAGCTGCATGCTGTGTGAATATCTCAGCGACAAGTTGATTTATTGGTGCAATATACCCTGGCAGGGAAAATCAAAAACAAACTCTAGCTGCATCAGTGTTAAAGAGAACCTTAAGAGCAAGCTCAAATACTGTGCCACAGAAATCTCTAGAAATTATGTGAGTCACAGCTGTTACCCAAGAAGGGGAATTAAATACAAAACAATGCAGGAACAAACAATGCTAGTCAGAGTGGTTATCCATTAAGAAACAAGTAACCACAAAAGACAGGGGGGGGGGGAGGGTCTCCGGTTAGTAATTGCTTATAAAATACACATTATTTTCTGAGTCAGTCATTCCTAAAATAATCACTGAGTAGTGGACGGCAGCCATTATTAATTCAGTGGGAAACAGGTTTTTGAAAGGAAAATGTTCTCCGTTGTTGATAAATACATACGACTCCCTCCGTCCTACTGCCACCTTCTCAGAATCAGCAGCGTTTTTCTGGGACTGCTGTAGCAGTTTCACACCCCCACCCACCCCAACACACACCCCTCTCTAATCTGTGACCATAGACCTGTGCATGCAGTGGTGCAACTGTGCAACTGTGTGGGCATGTAGAGTGTAAATTAAACCCCTCAGGGGCAGAGACAAGAAGGGTGGGGGAGGAGAGAAAGAGCGAGAATATGTGAGCTGCACAAATGTGTAATGGAGTGGAGATGAGAGAAAGTGACAAGATAAAGCATGCTTTCAGTCAATCTGTTGTTATGAGACAGGTAAATTGATGCTTCAGAGTGAAAGTCCCTCTTGGATCGGGCCAAGCCCCCTCTGATGGTTCAGGCCAGGTGTCCAGAGGAGAGAGGTGCTCTGTTTTTGGTATGTACATGAGGCACTCGCTGCATATCTGGGTAGCTGCTAAACACAGGACCACTCTTGCTGGGCAGAGTGTGGACTTGATGCAGGAGGACAGACAGACAGACACACCCTCTGGTGGTAAACAGAAAAATGACAGGTCCAAGTCTATTTGTATCCTGGGACACAGAGGAAAGGGTGACCAATTATCGTCTTCAGTGTTGATTCTTTCTATACAGGAGAATCCCTTATCTCTTTGCATTGTCAATATGCTGTCTAGAGGGTTTGAAGCTAATTTAACTTGTAAATGATTTTGAAAGTAAAGCTCAAATTTAGAAGAATAAATTAAGGGGTCAGCATAGTGCCCAGGCCAAACCGTGTGCCATCCTCTCTACAGCTTTGTGTGCCCTGTCAGACACAATTATTGGGTAAATACCTGCAGGAGTCACGCTCTCATCCTTGGGGAGATGTCATTGCTCTCTGATACTGTAGGAGCAGCTGTGGAAAAAACTACAGCCAACACACGGGAATGCGAGCATGCAACGGGCCTTAGAGGGGAACGATACTGACAGGAAGAAAATATTACAATATTTTTCAAAAATGTGACAACATGCTGGGTGACTATGGGTGCTTTGATTCAATATCTAATCTAAATATCTGATGTTATAGGGTACGGTATCTGTGGAAAAATTCTCTAGCAATGTGGCTTTTATAGCCTAACAGTTATACTAAATATTATTTCACTCTGTAAGAAGAGTCAAATTGGATCAGTTGACTGGAATGCAGCCTTTAAGACCAGGAACACACAACTTTTTCTATATTACAAAATTATAAAGAACCTTAATTACAAATTACAAACTAGTATCCATCATGTGATTAGTGACAAGTGCCAGGAAAAGTGTCTATAAAAAGCATTAAATCCTGGGACTTTTTCATATTCTATTGTTTTACAACAATCAATCTTGTGAAAGTAAATGTGCATTAATTGGGCTTCCATGATTGACTAACGAAAACTAATCTCAAAGTAAAAACAAATGTCTACAAATTTACCTAAATTTAGTACAAATATAGAACACAAATTTACTGATTGCACCATCAGTACTATGGCCCACCTAAATCATCACCATTGTAGCCAACTGTTTTGCGGTCAAATCAGTCATACAGTGTTGTTGAAAAGCACCAATCAGAGAAGGATACAAGAACATTTCGAAGGCAATTAATATCCCTCAGTACAGTAAGGTCATTTCTAAAAGATATGCCCAGTGTGTTAATCTGCCTAGAGCAGGCTGCCCTCGAAAACTGATAAAAGCTGATAACAGGTCTGTTTTACAATACTAGAGTTAAGCCTGCGCCTGCTGAAAACACAATGTGGTAAAGTGGATTACTGGGAGATTCCTGGTGACCCTCTTAACATATCCTCACTTGTGTTGCCCATAGATCCAAAATGGAGACTACATTCGTCCAGCTGCTGGGTCACACGATTTTAGATGACTTATGACCCAGAGGGGAAAGCTGTTCCTTGCTATTTTCTTCTACTTCCAACACCCGCTGCCAGGGCAGGAGATCAGCTTTCCAGTTGCCAAAACCCTGTGAACTTTGCCCCCTGCCAACTCTCCAGTAAAGACAGTCTCCACAGGATCATGAAAAACAGGAACTCCATAATATAGTTTCTGAAATACCGTTCTAGAGAGACAAAGGTGTCATTAATGAGAGATATGTCAAACTGGTCCCCTATCAGATGTGGATATCACCTCTCTTAAGGTAATGCTTTTGTATCTCTACTGACTTTATCCCTAATGGATTTGGGAGATTATACTGTACCACTAACGTGTTTGTCAGACATTTAAAGCTTATTGAAGTATTGTTTGAAGTTGCTAAAAAGACTTTTTATCTCAAAAGAGAGAAAACCTACATGTCTTCAAAGGGGGCTCCAAGGGGAACAACTTTAGTGATCCTAAAGAGGCTTTTCCTCTAGCACCATCATCAGGTCAATATTTTAAAAGGTGTGTAATACTTATATAAGACCAAATACCTGCAAAACTAATGACATTCCCATCAGCCTCAGCTGTACTTTGTGTTAAGTGCTAAATTAGCAAATCTTAGCATGCTAACATGCTCAACTAAGATGGTGAACATGGTAAACATTAGACCTGCTAAACATCAGCATGTTAGCTTTGTCACTGTAAGCATGTTAGCATGCTGACTTTAGCATTTAGCTTGAAGCACTGCTGCCACACAGAGCTGCTATCATGGCTTTAGACTCCTAGCCTTGTTCATCTAGTTCCTGAATGCTTCTGTAGCTTTCGTATGAGGTTAAAGCACCCTTGTCCTGTAATATGTCAACAGCTTAGCTGACACATTTTAATAGCCACCACTGAAATAACAATGTCCCAAAGCAGGGGAATTAAAAACAAGCAGGGATATGGGTTTTGGCTGTAGATGCCTGCTGGCATGGCTGATATTACTCCAGCTGGTCTGATGATGTGGAAATAAAAGAAAAGAAAAACAGGGCAGAGAGAGAGCTGTGAGGCTACCAAAGGATTTCCAATCAGCTGGTAAGGAACCATTTAGGTCACTAATGCAGAAACACTACAGTAAATCAACAAGGTAGTGATTTTCTTGCAAATGCAAATTTGCATTTTAAGTGCCACGAGAAACAATAAGGGAATACACATCAGAGTGAAAGAGAAACAGAGACACCACCCGTGTTCATACATGTGACAGTGGTACTTTAATGTTATGCGGCTGAAGGGAGTATTGTGAAGAATGAAGGAATATTGTTTTAATCTCACCTCAAAAAAATGATGAGGCAATAATAGGGAAAACACCACAGGAGTCTTTTGTCTTACATGCCCGTATTTGGTTAAATGAGGAACTCTTGGGGCGTGCTGGTACTTGGGCACAAATACTGGTGATGATGCTTGTTTGGCCAGCAATTACAAGTCATCACACACACAGGCAGGGTGAGGAATGTGACTGGAGGGATGGTCAAATGGGTTAGGCTTTGTACTAAAAACATGCATAATGCTTATAACAAGTAGTCCATTTAGTCATAGGTTGCAAAATTTCCACAGGCACAATACAGTATGCCACCAGTTATGAAACAAGACACCTCAGTAAACAGATTCCATACAATCACATATGCCAAATCTCATATGTAAAGACCTCTGATGAGCAAACTAAAACTATGTAAAGAAACACATTTATGTAATACAAATAAAAAATTATTAAAGTGTAGAAAATGACATTTGAGCTGCTATAGAGAATCTAGGAAAGCAATCAAATTCCTGAACACGTGACTCCCGTGGCGTGAGATAAAGATCAGGTAGAGAGCAGGTAGTAACTTGCCCCTTCGACAAGCCAAAAGCTCCACCTATTCTTTACTATGACCAAGTTCTGAGTAAGCAGATCTTCCTGGAAAAAGTCTCCTGCCACATCTCAAAATGCCTTCAATATATGTGGATCTTTTGAAAAAGCAGAAGACTGACAGTCACATCGCAACAAGAACATCACAGTCAACTGCTGCCCTTCTCCTCAAAACTCACTAAACAGAGCCAAGGCAGCCATGATAAAGAGATCTACTTTCCACATATTTAAAGAGGTACTACAGACTTAAACGTGGTTTTTGAGCTGTAAACTAAATGATATGACTGTACTGTGATGAAACGCATCAATGCTGGTGTTAATATTGACATTTCTTACCAAATATATAAAAATCGGCATTTCATGGGTTGAAAATGGCTCGACACGCCATCTACTGTTTTAAATCAGCCCTGAACCTTGCAAGGACAATGCTGACAGAGTCAACCAGCTGGGACTAATCTACATCATGAAATTTATATTAAATATTAATTAAAAAAGAGACTCTAATCAGTGTCAGTCAGTCTCCCCCGTGACCCCTGACCCACACACTACGTAGCCACGAGGACACGCCTCCTGCAGTTGTTGTTCCCTCACTCGTTGCATTTTTTAAATTTGCTGGGAGAGACGGTTCTAGCTGAATTTGAGAGTGTAGTTGCACTTTAAATGCAATACAACATACATAAATGAAAATACAGACGACCTATTATCTGTAGTAATATCTGTTTGCTGGTATTTTGCTTTCCTTTTCACATCATGCAGTAGTATAGTCAGGTCTGTGCAAGATCAGTCATATTTATAAATAACTGCCAGAAAAGTTCTCAAACACAAACTCACCAGACAAATTTAGGCTGTCAAAGTTAGAAAACAGAGTGGACAGAATAACAAGAATGGGGCCTTTTTGTTCTTGATTACTGTGACTGACTTGACAGCAGGTAATGGTAAAATGGACAAGTGTTTTTAATTATTCATAACTTAATTATTATAGCTCTCACGACTGATGTGACGAAGCTTAATAGGACATTTTTTCAAGCAATGGTTAACAAAGAGTGAAAGAGTGACAAGATGGAGAATCATCAAACAGGATTTGTCTAGTTGTCCAGTGATGACCTTTAGCCTGTAGACTACACTGAAGCCAGCCGTGGTGTTGGAAAACAAAGGCACTAATTGGCTCCACCACTTTCTTTCTCACGCCGTCTTTGGCACTGTGACTTTTGCACAAAGTATCAAAACTGACCAGAAGTGTTACTGACTTCAACTTTCTGAGACACTTTTCTAATCTGCAGAAAGACAGAAACATACAAACACACACAGAGCACAGCTTGACGGGGCTTAGTCTGAGCCACTTCACAGCAGTTTGTTCCTCATCAGCAGAATCTTTGTGCTCCTGTTGCTCAGCACGCCTGACTGTACATGTGTGTGTGTGTGTCTGTGCGTCTCTCTCTCTCTCTCTGTGTGTGTGTGTGTGTGTGTGTGTGTGTGTGTGTGTGTGTGTGTGTGTGGGGGGCAGCTGCAACCACCCAAAGTCAGTCAATAAGCTCAGCCCCCTCTCACACGCTAACCTCCCCCAAAATTGATCTCTCCATCACTAACCCAACACACACAACTACTTCTATACTTGTGAGGACACTCATTGACATAATGCATTCCCTAGCCCCAACCTAAACCTAATTCCAACCATGTCTGAACCCTCAAACATCCCTTTGAAGGTCTATCCGAAAGTGAGGACCAGCCAAAATGTCCTCACTCCCAAGATTTAAAACTCAAATTGGTTCTCACAAAGATAGCTGTACACACAAACACACACACACACACACACACACACACACTTATGCTCCCTGGTGGCTCTTCCACAGAGTGGGCTCTCTGCCCCACGCAGGTCGTCGCTGCCGCAGCATGGGAAACAAAGACGAGTAACACTGCTGAGATGACCTCACGGCTGCCTCCATGGAGCCAGACATTAATCCTAAAAACACAGACCGTCACGCTTCCACCTACTCTACAGCCAACACAACGTCCAGGCTAAAACAAACCTCTGCTGATCCTGTCTGAGAGTTTGCCTCCCACAGACAATATAAGTAAAATGGCTATGAACAAATGCAGTACGATCTGCTGTATTACAGGAAAAACATGCAGAACTTAAGGGAAAAAACAGGTTATTTTTCAGAATAAATACAAACAGAGAAAGAATGGAGATCTCAGTTGGTCCTTTTGTCAAACCAAGATATCAACAACTACAGGCCAGACTGTCATGAAATATTCATGGTTCCCTAATGACACTGCTGACCTCCAGAGGTTTCCCAAAAAGCCACCATCTGGCCAAACACTTTCCACTTGCACCCAAGAAACAATCAAAATCTACTGTAACAGGCAGTTTGGCACGACATTAAAGTTTATTTATACTTCTGTGTTACAGAGTTATGCCTAAGGCGTAGGCTCCGTTTAGGCTCCCTGTAATTGGTCAGCATGGGCTGCTTGTGTTTTCTACGACACGTTTCTGATGCCAGTAGAAATTGTTAAGAGTGAATGCAACATATGTGAACTTAAATAGAAACGCTTGTGAGATATAATCCCTTTTAATGTTAACAACATGGCTTGTCGTCTATATTATTGTGGGGTTTTAATTAACTCTGCGGCCTCTATGGGCCACTAGAAGAGCTTTAAACTATTAGTCTTATTCATATCAAGACATTTCATTTTCCATCTCAGCCCATTTGCAAACCAGTAGTTTCTCTTTACTTCAAGTGTTTGGTTTACTAGTTTTGATGAAGTGAGTGCTGCCGTTTCAGTCAATGCAATTCATTAACTCATCTGAAAGCACAGATTAAATCTGTCTTTATTAAAGCTGAAATAAGTTGGTATACATCTCATCTAATGGTATGAAAGGACAACATGACTGGATAAATTATTCTGGGTAATACCCATGGATGGATTACTGAATGGGCCTACCGGGCACAGGCCCAGGGGCCCAAAGGGTCAGAGGCCCCCCTGAGCTTCACCTGCAAAATGTCTCAAAGAGACACATGAAACAACCACAAAGAGACAGAAAATGACCACTGAGACACAAAACAACCACAAAGAGATGCAAAATGACCACAAGGAGACACAAAACAACTACAAAGAGACACAAAACGACCACAAAGAGACACAAAACAACCACAAAGAGATGCAAAATGACCACAAAGAGACGCAAAATGACCACAAAGAGACACAAAACAACTACAAAGAGACACAAAATGACCACAAAGTGATGCAAAACTACAGACAGATGCATAATGAGTACAAAGAGATGCAAAATGACAAAAAGAGGCAAAAGAAATACAAAGATACACAAAACGACCACAAAGTCTGTGTGTCTTGCTCCTATGTAGGAGAGGTGGTTTACATGTCTGTGCCCAGGGCCCCATTGTCTCATAATCCGTCCACGGTAATGCTATTTCATAAATGAAATTTTTAGCTTCTGTGCCATGAAGTAAGAGACAACAGAGCAATTTTCTGCACTGTTCACTATTGTGGATGAATGGGAAAATGTTTCTGAATGACAGAATTGGGTACTGTGAGATTCATGTGTGACAGCTGTCTTTGCTCCACTGTATAGCATGAACATCTTCCTGACAGGGCAGCAAGCAGACCAGTAATTTAGCCTGACAGGCGCTTGTCAGAGGAGATTTGAAAAGCCTTGTAGTCTGACTGTAGATCAACTCAAATGAAACATTCAGTCTTTACCAACTCGAACCCAAGGAAGGGAGGGAGGGAGGGAGGAAAAGAAGATTTTTCAAATCCCAAACCTTCTCACCCCCACCAGCAGAGGGGTAAGAACGCCTGCTGGGTGTCTCCAAGTTGGAGCCTAAACCTGCTGAAGGAGGCTGCTTGATAACGTTCAGTAGGCACTCGGGGCCATAAAGGCTGCTCGACGGCTTGAGAGAGATTCCTCAGGGGTTTAGGAGGCTGCAAAACATACAAGTTCCCACACCAGGGTAATGTTTATTATTATAAAAATCAACAAACTACTCATCTTTCACTGCAGTTTTGAAAAGCAGACATTTTGTTCAGATGTTATTTCTATGTTTATGTGTACGCAGCCTTAAATGTAGCAGAGAGTAATCACGTCTATGGTTGTCAATGGTTAAGTGACAGACATGTTACAATATCCATGTTTAAAACGAAGTGTAATTTCCAATTTAAAATCATCTCACAAAGACGAGGCTTTCTGTGACTGAATCTCTGTCTCTGCATCACAGACAATCACTGTTAGAATATGCTGTATATAGCCTTTACTGAACTGCTGTACTTTTCTAACAGGATGTATATCAAGCTGTGTATGCTGCTGGGGTTATAATCGCAGCAGCAGACCATTACAGAACTCTCCAAACAGCCGCAGTGGCCCACAAGTTCTAAAAGCCTCAGCATGTGATAGCAGGCTGGGGGGAGGTGGAACAAAATGATCTCTTTTCATGATGGTTTCATTTCTGATGACACACACAAAAACCCTGTGGTAGTTGGAGTTAGTTATCAGTTAGACTGGATCAATTCTGATTTGGCTTTTCAATTCTAGTCTCTCCTGGGATCCTGGTTTGGATTCTTGATACATTATTAAACAAAAAAGAAAACCAACAAAAAATAATATTTATCTTTAGCAGATATTGGCTGATTAAGAAGAAAGAAATAGAGATTCTGGAGCATTATGACTAATGATTGGAGATTTCAAAAATGCTCCATTCTATATAACATGCAGCTGGAAATATATTGTAAGCACTACATTTGTAGCTTTCTTGATACAGTGCCTTAAGCCCATTGTATTAACCATGCTACAAATGTAGCTACAAAGAACACATAACGCCGTCTCTTCAAAAAGCCACCGCAAAATAACCAAGTTTGGAAAACAAAAATTAAACTACAATGAGCAGTTGAAAAACGTAAATTTTCTGCGTCCTTTAAATATAGTTATAGACACACACCTGTGTTGATCAAATTAAGCTCTTGAAGCGGTCTGATTGCCGTTTAACAAAAATGCGACACAGATTTTTTGTAACTACACAAAAAATGTCTCTCACTATGTGCACTATGTGACTTTACAAAATTGTAAAATTACGTTGTAAAAGCACAGCAGGTCTAAACTTGCAAGGAATTGTTAACTCAAATGAAAAAGCATGTTTCCTAATGAATTCCCAGTTTTTTAGAAAACTGAAATCAGTTCCAATTTAGAACCAGTTCTTGATATACACAAACATTTTGGTAGTATCTAGAAAAAAGATCTTCTCTCATTCCTCTTCCTCCCACATGACATTAATGTCATTATTCTACTACACTTTAGCTTTCAACAACTGAGAAATTGTAAGAACACATTTCTGTTGAGCTCATCTGTGGACTATTTCAGCAACTTCATAATCTTTTCACAAAATGCAAAGACATGACTAAAACAGCAGATAGCGATCACCGCCAGAGGCTTGGAGCCATCATGCTCCCTTCTCCCTTCTCCCAGCCCCGCCCCCACCCTCCTTTTGTTAAAAACAACATCAGAGTTGTTTCGACTGTCCAACAATACAGTCCAACTCCATCTGGCTCTTCTATCCTACCATGTATGCCATCATCAACACCTCCCAGCCCTGCTCTCTATTTTGTAAAATACCACTTCAAGGGCGAGGGAGGTCTCTTACATTTCACCCTTTAAGGTGCAGGCCTGCTCGGCAAGAAGACAGAAAGACAAGGTGTGATCAGGAGCACAAAGAAGCAGGAAAATACAGCAAACTCCCCTTACAAGTGAAAGGGAGTTCTAAGTCCAAAATCATGAGTCCTGACTCCTGAGAGGTGATGATGCACCTCCTTGAGGCAGAAATAATGACAAGACAAGACATAGATCGACTGATATTAGTGTGAGGTTTGATATCCCCTGAGCCTTAACGTTAAGTTCTCATACTAATAAATAACCCTGCTGCCATTAAAGGGTAATTTTGGTATATTTAAACCTGGGCCCTATTTTATTTTATTTTTTTAACATATTTTGGGGTCTAAATGACTAATGGGTACAAAAAGATGATCCCTATAGATATAGACTTTTTTGTTAAAGAGTAAGATCCTTTTTGTTTAACCAGAAACAGAAGTCTCACTCAAGGAGAAGTCACTGAAAAACGCACTGAAATCTCGCAAGAGGTTGAGTTGTTGCAGGAAGATGACAGTGTTTCTGGTGAAACAAAAATGATCTTACTCTTTAACAAAAAAGGTCCATCTCTGAATGGATCCTTTCGATAATGTCGTCCGACACTTAGAATAACAATCGGAACCTGTCAGTGGCAAAAACAAGCACTTTTAGTGGACTTTTAGTGAATATTACAAAACATGAACAAATGTTCATTTGTTACAATTGATTTCATGAGACAAAAAAGAGGTATGTTACAATACACTGACAAAGTGTAAGGGAGAAGCACAAGGGAAGGTAATTTACCTCATTTATCTCATCTTAACACCAATCTAAATATACCAAACTATCTGTCCTTCAGCTGAATGATACAGGTTCAAACAACCCTCCCTGTTGAAGTGCCCCTGAGCAAGAAATTAGATCCCCCTTAACTTCAGAGGCACTTTTTACAATAATGCTAATCCTTTACTTTGAACTTTGTATAGGTATGCAACAAAAGAAATGAACAACAAAAACTCAAGTTACAGAAATAGGAATTCATGATAATTTTCCCACAATAGCTATGTTACATTCACACTAATAATAATAATAATACACTGAATAATGTAGTAAAGGCAGAAATATGAGTAAGCTGGAACCATGGAAACACCATCCTTTTTTTTATAAAGTTAATGTAATTATTCTCAGAGGCAAAGCACGCCATAATCTCTGTAAAAATGTGTGGAATATTAGTTGCATTATTGAATGGCATTTTTGATGTAATAACCTTAATCCAATTATGTCTCTGTCTCTTTTAGAGTTTCCATTTTTGTGAGACAGAAATTCAAGCAAGGCGGTACTCTATCTCTAACACAACAAAGCATTTACTGCAACATTATATTGTAATGAACCCAGTTGCAGATATAATGTCCCACAATCAGAATCTCCACCTCCAACCCAAGTAAAAACATGTAAAACAGTCAAAATTCAATTTGTGCATGGCACAATAGAGAATATATTTTATATTTTAATCTGAGAGGCATCTCCGGCCATTAATGGAGCAGTCCATCAAGAAACTCATGAAATCATCTTAATCACAATAATGCCTTCCTCTGACTGTAAGCCATAATCAGACTATTATCTGTTTGAAAACTTAGTCATTGATCAGAGATCTTTATCGTTACCTGGCATAAATGAGTCACAAGTGTTTCTAAACTTGTGACTAACCTGCTTTTCTCACTAACCATAACCATAACCGTTTCCATCATATTTCCAACATTTATCCAAACACTAAACTGGCACCAACAGTACTCATGAAACGTAACATTAGATAGATAGATAGATAGATAGATAGATAGATAGATAGATAGATAGATAGATAGATAGATAGATAGATAGATAGATAGATAGATAGATAGATAGATAGATAGATAGATAGATAGATAATTTTCTAGAAAAAAACGTTTTGGGGGATAATCCAGCAAATAAAAATACATGATAAATCTAGGCTCATAATCACATTTATGCAAAAATCCTGAAAAACTCCAATATTTCCAACAGTCCTGCTGATGTGCAACATTACCCACAATAATCTTACACAGCTAGCTACCATGTTATAAATGGTATGCAAATTGTCTCACCATATATCATTATATCACATCAAAATTGTGTGTTCAGGGCACAAAATTAGCACCAGCCAAATGCAGGTATAATATGCAAGTGGCTGGTATATTTGCTTCACTCACAACAACTGTCAATCTGTGAAATAGCGTGAAACCGGTGGAAAGATGTAAATCGCATGGCCAGTGTGCTCGAGTGTGCGTGTGCAAAATACAAAACAAAACCCACTTGTGAAAACACTGTTTTGTGTGTTGTTTACAATACGTTGCAGCTTATGAGAAGACAGAGCATCACAGCTAAACAGACTATAGCTCAGAGTGTGTTATCCTGAACATCCACTGGGCACAGCTGCAACACACTCCAGCAGTGTCACAGACACCAGAGCCAATCACAGCCAGTATTTCCAATATGCCACTGTTCACCGGAAGCATGAGCGAGGTGTTTACTCGCAGCTCTTTATATACAGTCAGACTATTTTATTTTTTTGTCTTATTCTTATCAAAAAGGAGGTCACTATCTTGCAATGTTAAGAAATTCATTAAAAAATGTGTTGTTCCTTGTCTCATGGCCTAACTTCAAGTAAATCAGTGTTATTTAACGAGATTTGACATTTCAAAATACACCACAACAATAGACACAAACACAGCAAATCAATACTGCACAGCAGGGAATCAGTGCTGTAAATTCATGACAGAATTGCCTGTTCGTGTGACAGCAAGCAGAATGTAAATAAAGCTCGAGAGTTGGATCTTGGGAACGAGAGAAAAATAATCTGAAATGACATAACACAAGCCTTGCAGAGCCAGACCACAGTTTTGCTTCTCATTGTGGTCTGGCAAGACCATGGATGAATCTGCCTCAAAAAGACCTCATTTCATGTAGCCTACAGAAGAGATGATTGACAGGTACAGTATCTCCTTCACTGAGACTATAGCAGCTCATTTGTCCAATAGAGTGGTTTTAGTGTATTTTGGCCACACACACAAAACACAGTGGCGCTCCCCAACTGACAGGACACATGATTGCTGTGACAACAAGCTGTGACTCTGTGACGGCGCAGACTAATCTCAAAACTAACCAGGAAAGCCAGTTTCTCTTATTTCCCCCTCCCCGAAGCTCTCCTCCTGTCTGCCTCGTCTCTCTCTGTAGATGCAACTCTGAATAACCGCCAAGTTTAGCTGAAGCTGAAACACTGTCAACTGGGTTTATGGCCAACTAAGGTATTTGGAGAATGTTAGTCCGACCAGATTCAGACATTTGATCTTAATCTTGCTGAGGACATTCTTACCTTGACATTTTCTTTTGCTTTTATTTTGATAAAGATCTGCTTGTCATAAGCCAATTTCATTTTCAACAACAGAATTTATTATTATTATTATTTGAATTTATTGCCAAAATCTATAACTCCTACTGGTTAAACATTAAAGTCATGCTTTTGTGCACTTATGGCTAAGTGAAGAGTAAAGAGTAAATAAAGAATCTTCTACTGCTAAGAGCTGCAACAATGCATCGATTAATCGATCGACAATTAATCAGCAACTATTTTGAGAATTAATTAATCGTCGAGAGTCATTTTTTAAGAAAGAAAAAATTACAAAATTCCCTGATTCTAGCTTCTTTAATGTCAGCATTTAGCCACATTTCCACCCAAAGTACCCAGAACTTTTAGTCCCAGGAACTACTTTTGAAGGAACTAAAAGGTTCACTCAGCCCGCCGTTGTCTGTGTTTCCACCACAGATCTTTAAAAATGGTGGCTGAAATGAAATTCTGCGAGACCTCGACCAAAAATGCGGCTATTGTTGCATTTCTGTTTTATATTGTTGTGAACTGAATATCCTCGGGTTTTGAACTGTTGCCCAGACAAAACAAGACATTTGAAGACGTCACGTTGGGCTGTTGGAAACTGGAACGGACAATTTTAACTGTTTCCTGAAGTTTTGTACATCAAACAATTAACAGACTTCTCGGGAAAATATATGACAAATTAATCGCTGACTGCAATAATCGTTGGTTACAATCCTAGCCATTCATTTTTCTCTGTCAAACTTAAAAATACCATGAATTCTCATTTTCTTTCCACTGGGAGTGTATGGCAATTATACATGACAACGCTTGTCATGAGAAGCCTTGTAATTAATCACTCTTAACAGAAAAATTGCCTTCTACACAAGAGATGAACAGAAACTGGAGGCTTAACTGGTGCAAACCTGAGCCCACACTCTGACCTCACCCTGCCTTTAATCTACAGCTGGCATTTTGTATCCTGGTCCCTAAGTTTTCAGCTTCGTTTTCCAGCTACCTTAAATGATTTGGTAGCGTGGTTAGCATTCCCTGGCTGAAATAAGTTCTTGCCAATACAAGTATCACTTAAAGACAATGTCAAGCAGAGTGCAAAAAGGCAGTTAATGGCTCCTTTGTTTACAGAAATTCAAAGTAAATTCTTACTTGAGGAGATAAGATAAAGATAATAAATTTACACTATGCAAGGACAGAGTGGAAGAGGATATGGTTTCCTTGACTGATTTGTTTTCTCTGGCCAGTTACTGTTTGTTCACATATTAAAAGCAAGTTTCCTCTGAATTCCCCCTCGCCTCTCCCACTCGGAAAATGTCGAAGTATTTTTCTTAATTATTAGTCACCCCACCAGGAAGGAGTGAGTGAGTTCACCTCCCAGGCATTGTGCACCAATGAAGGAATCAATGCATCTGAAACATTTACAAAAAGACGCTATGCTGTCAATCTAATGCTTTGTTGACTGATATGATTTATTTATGTTTTATGAACATCAAACGTTTCAGGATCTGGAACAACAGGTGGCGATGATCCAATATGTAATGAATGATAACTATGCCTTTATCTTTGACAGCACACAAATCAGGACTAAGAACAAGTATGTCTTTAAATACCATTAAAATGAGCTTAGACTTATAGTGATGTCTGTAAAGGTACTGCCATCTGTCTGTTTTTCCTTTGGTATCTGCCTGCACAGAGGAATGCAATGGGAATGTTAGAAATCATCACTCAGACCTGTGTAAATGTCACGTCTGTTTCCTCAACACAGCTTACCTCCAGCTTTTCCTGAGGTCGTTTTTAAACAAATGGTACAAAAAATGCAGCAGGGTGAAAAAAAAACAAAAAAAAAAAACAGGCTTTTCTTTTGCTTTGAATTTTAAATGGGTGTCTCTGATTCTGACTGAAGCAGAGTGAGACAACAATCAATGCGGATACAATACCATTTCATTCCTGAAAGGCTTTTTTTTTTCTCCCTTTAAAAAAAAGGGCCAGATAGTTTACCACACACAGCTCCTCTGGCTTTGTGCCTTTCTCATGGTAATTGCTGGGAGCTGAAAACAGAGTGCGGTGCCAAACACCCACCACATGTTGAACTGCGCAGAATTGTAATGACTATTGTCTAAAAAATTGTCTATTAAGCAGACTCAGAAGCTATTGCTGGATTGAAAAAACTTAATTCAACATTATGGTCTATGATGGGGTTACGCAACATAACTGAAAAGCATAGAGACCTGATGGACATTCATATACTGTACGACTAATTATACTGCATTATTCATTCAATACTCTTGGCTGTAACACAGGCAGACTTAACTTGAGAACTATATCATTGTAACATTCCTGGAGGGACTTATGGTGCACCCATGGTGTCACGGAGCCTCAATAACCTGCAACAAAGTCTATAGAAATGTGAGGTTTTGATGTATAATTTTATTATATAAGCATTCTGTATTTTGTTGCAGGGTTACAGTATTTCTTTTAGGTAAGGATATACAGTTTATTAGGAACACCAAGCTAAAAGTACACCACAGTCTTGCCATAAATCTGACCTTCATAAAAGGTTATAATGTTCAGTTTTTGTTGAAAGAGAGGTGTTGATTCAACTTTGTGGTCACTTTTAAAGGTGGTAGTTTGTGGTTTTAGCTGCAGCTAATCGATGTCATGTGGCAGAAAATCAATTGGCAAGTATTTTGATGACTGATTTATTGTTTTAGTGACTTTTCAAGCACAAATGCCATACATTCTTTGGTTTCAGCTTCTCATATGTGAGGATTTGCTGATTTTCTTTGTCATATGACAGTAAACTGAACAAGGGGATTTGAAGAAACCACCTTGGGCTCTGGGAAATTATAACTGGCATTGTTTTTACTATTTTCACATTTTATAGGCAAAACGACTAATCATTAAATATAATTGGCAGACTACTTGATAATGAAAATAATCATTAGTTGGAGCCCTAGTTTGTGGTTTTATTTCTAACATTTAATTTGTCCTTATTGACATAAATGGGGTGGACAAAATATTTGATTATATAACATATAATTCAACACCACCACAAACTACAGCCTCAGAAATTAGCATAAAGTTGATTCAACACATTTTCTAAAACTTTTTTTAACATAACATAATATTAATTATATAGTAGATATACTAGCATTAGTTTTAGCTAGGTGTACCTAATAAACTGAATGTATTTTGACTGAACCTAACATCTGTCGGTGAGCTGCTGCATTCAAGAAAAGTCAAAATGTTTCTGGGGGTCGTGAGGTTGTATTCCCAATCACAAAAGAAACCTCGGTCAAAAAGGAGCACAGTGCTTTTGGAGCCCATGGGTGTAACAACCAGGAGAACAGGCACTTTGCTGCACAGATTTACGGAGCTTTCTTCCTGACCGCGCTTTGTGAATAACAACAACACAGCCAGCTGCCATAGATTCAGGTCAGATCGTTAAATAACTTGAACCTGACTACACGCAGTGTAATAAAACTGTGTCAGGCCACATCCACCACCACTCGCTCAGGGGTGCAGGTGCTTAAATGTGCTGGCGGTGTATTTTCCAACCACACAACAGCCGCCGTGGGAATATGACCGAGGTTAACGTGGTTGTTGAGGACAAGAGGTCAGGGTTACAAACAATAACCACTCCCGTATTAAAACACAGCCTGTAGCATTAGCATCGTCGATCGACACATAGCTAATTCAATGGTAAGAGACGAATAATATTAGCAGTCAATACAGAAAAAAACTCACTCAACTTACTGTGATGGTGACTTCGTGCTTTTTCAATCGATACTTGAGGCTCTTCATCTTGTAACGTGTTGGTTCCTGGTGTTAAACGTTTCCTTTGGTGAATAAGTTCATAAATAGTACAAAAAACTTTCCAGAAAGTTCAGACGAAGTAAGTTTTATGCGTCCCCTTTTCCTTACAGAGCAAGTTTCACCTGACGCCTAACCGCAAACTCTGCTCGCACTTTGATTGACAAGCGGTTGAGTCAATCAAACTGAAACATGCGCGGTCCGGTTTACTTTTGAACCAATCGGCAACGTTGGAGGGCGGGACTTCCTTGTAAAGTGTCGTGGGGAGAAATTGGAGACATCCTTGGACAGGGCAGGGAAAACCTGGCATGACGTCAGGCTTACCTGAAGCTTGAAACACCTGGATAAAGTGCTTATATCTCTATGAACAACCTGGAATTAAAACTCTCATTATCTGTTATTTACAGTAAATATCTGTTATTTACAGTAAAACTGTCTGTTACCTAGTTACCTGTCTGATGCGTCACGGGACACCTAGCTTACTGTACTGCGATAGCCTTGTAGTTATGAACCTTACACTTAATAACACTTACAAGTCTAACCAGGATTTCAGGAGGAAATATTCGTACTTTCTATGCCACCATGTACACAAAACGTATAAACTCATGATTTGATTTAGTGTAAACTCGCCAAGACAATATGAAGTATTTAGACCTAGCACTACTTTGACCACGTGCTGTTGTAGTAATAGTAGTAGTATTTGTGTGTGTACACATACAAGTGCCCTGTTCACACAGACTAATAAGACACCAAAAAACACAGTTGCAGTGCACAAAACATTTCTTAGATATACTAACATTAGGCTACATTGCAAACAAAGACTGCTGTTTTTTATCATCATCAAATCAGAATTAGTCATCAGACATTTTTAGGGCCGTAATCAGGATTTTAGAAATGCTGAGGTCCCCCTAACGCAATGTTCAGAGAACCTCCAAATGCCAGAAGAATAATCTAAAGGAGTAAACACAAGATACTTACACAGTTGTGTACAATGGAAGTACTTATCCTTTACTTTCACTTTGTTCAATACTGATCTCAGTGCTAAATGAAAACCTTCCTTAAGAGTCAGAGCCTCATCCAAAATAAAGCCCAAATATTTATATTGGTCAGTATATATGACAGAAACTATACAAAATGATACAGAATACATATTTTGCTACATGTAAATGTTTCAATAATTTGATTAGGGACCACTTACTTTAATATTTCTATACTTTTACTATAACTAAACATGTTAAATTCAGGACATTTGATGATGTGTTTATGAGTTATTGGTACTTTTACCTCAGTGAAGCAGCTGAATTATTTATTCACCATTGCGACTTGGAAGATACAAATGCAATCTGTCTGCAACCTCAAGAATAAATTAACTGTCTTTCCTATCTGCATTCATTACCTAACATAAACAGTCATATCTATCTGTATGTAAATATAAACACCAGTGATTAAACCTATTTACTTAAATATGCAAACAGTGTTGTAAGTTATCTATTTCTTGTAATAAAATATGCCTCATTTATCTACATTTGCTGCTTTAAATAAACATATGAAATATCTCAAACTTACCTATCTACTTCCCTAACAAACACACTATTATCTCCAATAAACATTGTGGATAAAAAAACAAACAAACCATTTACTAATTAAAATAGTGAGACTATATTGTGTTATTCACTGTACAATTTACATCTCTTTTCAAAACTATGCAGCTGATCTTGATCATTATATAAAATGTTAGTAGATTTGCTCAAAGACACATGGACAGGACACTTAACAGTGCTTTGACACAGTGTCGTCTGTGATTGGTCCTTGAAGATCCTCATCCTGCCATTTTACATCAATATAGACTAATGCAGAATAGGATAGGACGAGAATCTGATATTACGCTTGATCATATATAACAGTATTCACAGAAAATATGTTCACTAGCTTATGCTTGAGCCATATTATCAGTACATAATTGTTACTTCATCCATTGATGTAAGATGCTCTTTAAAAACAGTTAAAATATTTAAACCAAAGACTATTTTAGACATTAGAGAGAATTTTATATTAATGAAAATATCTAAGTTTGGTTTAGACTTATTTATTGTATTTGGTAGCCTTTTGTCACAAGACCGTCTCAAAATACTTAACAGAGACATTCAAAGAAGCAAATAAGTTACTAATAGGGCAGCGTTCAGAATGGCTGATTGATTCAGTATTACATTGATTTGCTGTTCAACATAAAAAACATTGAGTTAAAGTATGTAAATGCTGAAATATGAAAACATGGACATATCCAGACCACCATGGGAAACTCACATTGCACCTTGTTGTTTTCATTTTACAAATATTTGTTTTATGCTTTGTGTCCTTCTGCTATGATCAGTGGTCGAATGTAACTAAATGTATTTACTAAAGTACTGTACTTAAGAACACATTTGAGATACTTGTACTTTACTTGAGTCTTTTCTTTTAATGCCACTTTCTACTTCTACTCCACTACATTTTGGAGTGAAACTTTTGACTTTTTACTTCACTACAATCTTTAGTTACTAGTGACTTTATAAATTAAGATTTTTGCAAACAAAACATAAAAAAGGCTTATAAAATGTTGATGTTTTGTATAAATTAAACTACCCAACAGTGTATATAAGTACAGCTGAAACAATTAGTAGATTAACTATTAGCTTTAAATACAAATCAACAGAGAAGTAGGTTAAAACAACAGGTGGACATGGAGTTTTTGGGAGAATCAATCAAAAGTAGGGGGAAATGCTGCCCCCTTGTGGTCTCTAATCATCCCGCGTGAGCTAGAGCTCTCCCCTCACACAGTACAAAAGCAATCAGTCAATCAATCGATCAATAGATAAGTAATAGGTACGTAAACTGACATAATGGACACAATGAACTCCCGTGGATTTTAATATGGGCTGGAATATAAGTTGACTACAGACTTACATTTAACATTATGCTTAAATATCTATAAACGTCTGGATCTATAAATAAAATGCAACGGACGGATATTGTTTTTTGTTTCCACCTTGCTTCAGATACTGTCTTTTTACTGTGTGGCATTCTTTACTTTGAGGAAATATTTAACCAGCTTAATGCTACCTGCCGTTAAATGTGTCTCTTTCTGTTGTCTAGGACACCATGGCAACAGCGTTACCATGGAGACATCGCTGCAGTTGCTGTGCCGTCCGTCTCGGCTGGAGGCGAAATCAGATAAATCAGATACTCTGCATCCCAGAGGTGGTTGTGGAAGTAAAAGTATCCTATTTATACCCAGTGGTGGAAAGTAACTAAGTACCTTTACTGAAATACTGTAGTTAACTACAATTTTGAGGTATTTTCACTTTACGTGAGTATTCACATTTTATGCTCCTGTCTAGCTACTTGTACTTTACTACATTTCAGAGGGAAACATTGTGCTTTTTACTCCACTACTCTTTTTTTTCACACATCACACATTTACTTACAAAACATGTTATCATCTTATAAGATATTTGTAATAAACTATCAACTGTAGTTAAAATTAGCATCACCTCGACCAGCTATAACAGTAAAATGCTACATACACATGAAAGGTATAATAATATATCATTCATAAGGGCCACTTTAAGTACATTCTACCAATACTTATGTACTTTTACTTGAGTAAAATTAAGAATTCAGGGCTTTTACTTGTAATGGAAAAACTTTTAAGTTGTGTATTGCTACTTTTACTTATGTGAAGTATCTGGATACTTCTTAAGACAGGGCCTAAAGATAAGGAAACAGCAGGATCCACCTTAAAGCCTGAATCATATCAGTCGATATTATGCTTTAGTGTTACATATTCCCAAACAAATGTATACACACACAGTACACCTGCATCTGTCGGGGCCCCTGAAGTCCGATGAAAAATCCAGCCTTGATATACAGTTGTGCTCATAAGTTTACATACCCTGGCAGAATTTATGATTTCCTGGCCATTTTTCAGAGAATATGAATGATAACACAAAAGCTTTTCTTTCACTCCTGGTTAGTGCTTGGGTGAAGCCATTTATTATCAAACAACTGTGTTTACTCTTTTTAAATCATAATGACAACAGAAACTACACAAATGACCCTGATCAAAAGTTTACATACCCTTGAGATTTTGGCCTGATAACATACACACAAGTTGACACAAATGGGTTTGAATGGCTACTAAAGGTAACCATCCACACCTGTGATCTGTCTGCTTGTAATCAGTGTGTGTATAAAGGTTCAGTGAGTTTCTGGGCTCCTGACAGACCCTTGCACTGACATCTCTGGATTCTGAGTCATGGGGAAAGCAAAAGAATTGTCAAAAGATCTGCGGGAAAAGGTAATTGAACTGTATAAAACAGGAAAGGGATATAAGAAGATATCCAAGGAACTGAGAATGCCAGTCAGCAGTGTTCAAACTCTAATTAAGAAGTGGAAAATGAGAGATTCTGTTGAAACCAAACCACGATCAGGTCGACCAACAAAAATTTCTGCCACAACGGCCAGGAAAATTGTTCGAGACGCAAAGAAAAACCCACAGATGACTTCAGCTGAAATACAGGACTCTCTGAAAAAAAGTGGTGTGGATGTTTCAAGATGCACAATAAGGAGGCACTTGAAGAAAAATGGGCTGCATGGTCGAGTCGCCAGAAGAAAGCCATTACTACGCCAATGCCACAAAAAATCACGCTTACAATATGCCAAACAGCACAGAGACAAGCCTCAAAACTTCTGGAACAAAATCATTTGGAGTGATGAGACCAAAATTGAACTTTTTGGCCACAACCATAAACGTTACATTTGGAGAGGAGTCAAAAAGGCCTATGATGAAAGGTACACCATTCCTACTGTGAAACATGGAGGTGGATCGCTGATGTTTTGGGGATGTGTGAGCTACAAAGGCACGGGAAACTTGGTCAAAATTGATGGCAAGATGAATGCAGCATGTTATCAAAAAATACTAGAGGAAAATTTGCACTCATCAGCCCGGAAGCTGCGCATGGGACGTACTTGGATATTCCAACATGATAATGATCCAAAACACAAAGCCAAGTCGACCTGTCATTGGCTACAGCAGAATAAAGTGAAGGTTCTGGAGTGGCCATCTCAGTCTCCTGACCTCAATATCATTGAGCCACTCTGGGGAGATCTCAAGCGTGCAGTTCATACAAGACAGCCCAAGAATCTACAGGAACTGGAGGCCTTTTGCCAAGAAGAATGGGCAGCTTTACCATCAGAGAAAATAAAGAGCCTCATCCACAACTACCACAAAAGACTCCAAGCTGTCATTGATGTTAAAGGGGGCAATACATGGTATTAAAAACTGGGGTATGTAAACTTTTGATCAGGGTCAGTTGTGTAGTTTCTGTTGTCATTATGACTCAAAAAGAATAAACACAGTTGTTTGATAATAAATGGCTTCACCCAAGCACTAACCATGAGTGAAAGAAAAGTTTTTGTGTTATCATTCATATTCTCTGAAAAATGGCCAAGAAATCATACATTCTGCCAGGGTATGTAAACTTATGAGCACAACTGTATATAATATTACATATATCTAACTCATACCAAAATATTTTTTTACTTCCTTTCCTGGACTTAATCTTGTTTAACAGTCCACAGGGATGTACAGTATATAGACATACAGACATTTATAAAAAAAAAAAAAAAAGCTTTATAAACAGCATGTTGCTTCCTCCACTTCTGCAGAATGACAAACACTGGTAAGAGAATCTAAACCATCTCTATGTTAGGAATTGGGATTTCTATTGCCAACTGTATTTGTTTTTTTAAATAATTTATTCATATTCATTTATTCATGTTGATCTTGGGGTATGTATTTTGTAGTCAGGTGTTGTTAAATCTGTAACTCACTGCCAGTAATGCCTGTCTTGGGCATGAAAGTCTTAAAAAGTACATTTTAAAATAATTTTTTCTCTCTCCCTTGTTTAATAAAGTGTCAAAGTTGGTCAATATTCAGAATTGTCTTGATTACTGCTCCTTCACGTGGCACTTGCACAATTTTATATTTTTCATAAAATGAATACATGTGCATGAAAGATGGATGTTTTTGCTCACTGTCTTGTCAGATAAATATTCTACAGTGTAAGTCTTTCATGTCTGATGTTGTGCTTTTCCTCCGTTATGTTTCATCTTATTTTGTCAGTGAGTGACACTTTGAAAAATGCATCTTGAAAGAACAGCGATGCCACCAAATTATTTACAAGATATGAACAAGAAAAAAGACGGCAAACTATGTAGAAACATTTTTTTTTTTTACAAATTGATACAAATACACAAGATACAGATACAAAAACATTTAAGTGCTGAGTGTTGACCGTGTGGTCCAGCAATAAATTGCACCTCATGTGGCAGAAGAAGCACTAATAAATACACACATGCAACAGTAACAAATATCTATCAGATGGAATGCACAAAAACACCAAAGAGCTGCTTGTTGAAACTGTAACTTGTCAAGAGAAAACACATTTTTTCTTGTGACTTTTCAAAGAAGTGAGAGAAAAAGAGCAAAGGGACAGAAAAGAGGAGAGCGATTCAGCTAAAAAAGGTTTCCTAAATTTCTTTTTACTTCTTAACTATGACAAGCTCCTGAGACCTTGGTGGAGGAAGTGTATCAGTTCAAGTGAAAAATCTCATCCAAGTCTGCACTCAAAAGGGTGGTAATGGTTATTTTACATGTGGTCTGGGAGATGGGGGATGACGTGCCTCAACAGGAGCGCTGTGGGCTGAGAGCTCTCACACAGCCTTGCGGTGGTACTCTGGGGGCGCGACCTCGTAGTCAGTGGCACTGAAGAGGGTGGATGAATTCTTTACCAGGTACCTGAAGAAAAATGTAACATTGATTGTCATTGTGGAATGGGACAAAGATGGTTATTGCTGAAAGATTACACAAATTTGTCCCTCAACAGCCGTCATGTCCAGCTCGCTATGTAATTACGAACAAATATCTAAAATATACAAAATGATTTTTATACTAAGATGAGATAGTGGGGGCTGTCTGCCTCCTCGGGATTTGCACAACAGGCTTTAAAAGAATGGAAAGTTATTATTAAGAAAATGCTCTTCACAGAGAGTTTAGAATCAGTTTGCAATCACACAAAGCAATCCACTGGGGAGTGGACGATTAGAAAACAGACAGATAAAACTACTGCTACTTTTACTTATGCAAAGTATCTGGGTACTTCTTTCACCACTGCAAGACAGGGCCTAAAGGTACTGTAAAATAACAGCAGGACCCACCTCAGAGCCTGAATCATGTCCGTTGCTATGTGCTTCAGTGTGGCATATTCAATAATATATCATTAAAATGTTTTTTTTGTTTGTTTTTAGTTTTAATAGGAATAAAAACCTGTAGAAAATCAAGGAAATTACTATGCTGTGGCTAGGTGAAGGAGAGTGAACTGATTATAGCTCAATGCTCAGGGCTAAGCTTCAAGTGTTTGCCTCGATAAATGTACCATTTCTAAAGGAAATGATGTTTAGTTCAGAAAATGGAACTAGGAATAATGTAAAGAAAAGAAACCACCATTTACAAGTTGTTTTTCAATGTATTTCATTAGCAGTGTGTCCAACCAGATAGCCTTCATCCATGCTTCATAAACTATGAATACAGCTACTTAAATATGTCTGTGACATGGTTAGTCTAACACTGAACTAACACAGATCTCTTCAAATGTTTATTATCTCTTCTTTTCTACAGCTAATGTGGTGTCTCTGGTTGATTGACAGTATGAATGATACTGGTCAGAGAGTAAAGCCACGCTGGCATACATAATAGTGTAATTAGTGGAGAAAAGAAAGCCTCAGCGCGTTCACCATTTATCATTTTTCTATTCTGTAGCTCCAGCTGAAAAGACCTCAGCTCCATATAAAAATATCTTGATGCTCCAGGTAATTTTTGCTCCTTGAGAGCTTTTGCTCACGATTACTGTATTTTATGTTTCATTGTGTTTCTGACATTGCATAAGCCATGCCATGTAGCCTGAGCCTAATTTCAGAAAATTCAATGTAAAATATGTATTATTCCTAAATGTCCTGTTACGTCACCAGTGGTGGAAAGTAACTACATTTACTCAAGTACTGTGTACTTAAGTACAATTCTGAGGTACTTTACTAGAGTACAGGGTTCGTTTATACTTCTACTCCTTGTGAAATATTGTACTTTTTACTCCACTATGTTTATTTCACAGCTGGTTATCACTGAAAGATTACACAAATTTGTCCCTCAACAGCCGTCATGTCCAGCTTGCTATGTAATTACTAACAAATATCTAAAATATACAAAATGATTTTTATACTAAGATGAGATAATGGAGAAAAGAAAGCCTCACCGTGTTCATCATTTATCATTTTTCTATTCTGTAGTTCCAGCTGAAAAGACCTCAGCTCCATATAAAAATATCTTGACGCTCCAGGTAATTTTTGCTCCTTTATACTTCTATTCCTTGTGAAATATTGTACTTTTTACTCCACTATGTTTATTTCACAGCTGGAGTTACTAGTTACTTTTCAGATGAAGATTTTACATAAAAATGTATAAAATACAACCCACTGTTAAAGATTAAACCAGTGGTTCCCACCATTTTTGGCTTATGACCCCTCACAAAAGGTCTAGCAGTCTAGTTGGGGCCCCTTGTCATGTTTCAGATGTCTATGAGTTGTTAGTTGTTGATGAGATTTCCCCTCTTAACTTCTCACATAGTTTTATTTGAAAAACTGTTTGAGGCTCAAAGATGTAAAATTGTCCAATATTTCTCAAAGAAAGAGTAGCAAAAAGTTAAAAATTCTCATTAATCATCTCACGACCCCTCAGATTCATCTTGTGACTCTTTGGAGGGGCCCAACCCCCCAGATTGGGAACCACTGGACTAAACTACTTAACTGTAAAGTAGTTAAAACCAGCTTCACCTCAACCAGCTTAAAATGCTGTTTACACATTGATGCATCAGTATTTACAATCTAATAATGTCATATATAATATACAAGTCAGTTCTCTGCAGAATCAGATTTTCTGTAGAACAAGTACTTTTACTTTTGATACTTTAAGTACATTTTGCTAATAACACGTCTGTACTTTTGAATGCAGGACTTTTACTTGTAGTAGAGTATTTTTATAGTAAGGTACTGGTACTTCTACTTAAGTAAAGGATCTGAATACTTCTTCCACTACTTTGAATGTCACCATTCAACCACTTGAGAATCTCATTTACTTCAGTGGGTAAAAGTATGTCTGCAGTGCTGCTCGGATGGGGAGAGAGACAGGTTCTGTCTTCGTTTTGATTTATACTTGACATAATTTATCAAAAAGAATCAAACATCACACATGAATCATCTGTGAAACCATTTTAAATAAGCATTCTACAAAAAGTACCCAAAAGTTAGATCTGTCTGTCATAAAATGCTGTTGAGTGTACAGTCATATCTTCCAGAGCAGAAAATGGATTTCATGGCTTATGTTTCGGGGAATTGCAACAAGCCTGGCTGCACTAATATGAATGCGGACTTAACATGACATTTGAGAATCAGCCGAACATGACATGGAGTCTCTGGCGGTGTGCTGGGAGTTAAACCTTACTTGAGGAAATCTTGGAGGTAACTGAGCAGCAAAGCCAGACTCTTCTCGTCCAGTGGAGTGTAGGCCAGCATGGCTCCAATACGAACTGTCGGGGGAGGACAACACATGTGAAGAAGGAGACTGCAGGCTGAAGGAGAATCAGGACTGATTTTTTAAAATACTGTACAAATGTAAGTTTGTGAGACCAATAATTTGGAAACACCATTTATAGTAAATAACATGACATATTCCTGTGTAAATCTGATATATACTGATGTTTTCTAGATGACATAACTATTTAAAACAACTGATAATACTGCCATAATACAGCAAATCGGCTGTTTTAGGGATACAGGTGGTTTTTGCACAGTTACAATAGCAGTGCTCGGGATGGGAAATATGGATAAACTATTCTGTATTTTTATACTGCAATAGCGATATTTCTCATTATATAATGCATTTTTTGGAAATTTAATTGAAAAGCTGATTATAGATAAAATAAGAAAAGGGGAACGTCTGTTTCTTGGCCAATTCAATAAATTAAATACCTGACAAATCAAGGTACCCATTGACATTGACGCACAAATCTTATATATATTGCCATAGAGCCATAGTCCTCGTCATTGATTTACATTATTTACACGTGCCAAATACAACCAGAGATATCAAAGAGATAACTGCCTCAGTAGAAACCATATACTCTAGCAAAATCTCTGCCAGATAACAAATCTCTATTTTCACAGTATATATTGTAAAATTGCCCAACCCTAGTTAGTGCAATTTGACATCAGCCACTTCATACACAGAAGACATAAAGAGCAGTCATTATAATCAAACCTATTTGTTTTGTATAAGTTTTGTATTATTTATTATTATTATTTTGTATTATAAATGTTCAATCTAATTAAGTATCAATTATTAAGTAAAGGACACTGTTAAACCTTTTGAGTGTTTCCCAACTCGAGTCTAAAGCCACTTGCTTAATTATTTAAATGAACGATTAATGATAAATTAACTCATAGGTCTTGTTTTTCGATATACATCATGCTGTATTTGGCTTATTCCTACACAGAAATGAGCAAACATCTGTGCATATGTAACGTCATTTACTATCGTTTGAAAGCACCTATAACATATACACTTTATATATGTGTGTGTGCTTCACTGTGTGTCCCTACCAAATAGGCGCAGCAAGTGTGGAGCTCCGTACACCTGAGACATTGGCATGTCTGGGTGTTCAGCCAGGATCTCGGCATACTGCGGCCTCTCGAACTTGTAAAGCAGCTGAGTGCCCAGCATGACGTTGAAGTACTCCCGAATCCCCGCCACCACTTCGTTTACCGCATACTCTCTAAGGAAAGGGAAGAGAGAAAAAGTTGCATATTTCTCTGGAGAGAGTTTCCATGGAGACTTCGGAGATCACAGCTAGATTTGAAAACTTGCTTGAAATGGAAAATCAATCAAAGCTAACGTCATGCTTGGGTTTACTTTTGTCAAAGTTAGGTTTTCGTTGCGCTGTGATGCGGTTTAAACAGTTGAAAGTCTGCCAGTCTGGTGTGTTCACCTGCTAGGAGAGAAATATGGAAATGTGAAACTTGAGAGACTCTGCAGCTGAAAAGCAGTGAAACTATGATGACAGAAAATCAGACCCAGAAGAAAAACAATAAGTAATCAGGGAGGCTACAAACATTTCATTGCTTCTTCCCCCCCATAAAAATTAACCATGAATGTACTGATTTGTAAGAGAGCACATGAACGCACCAGTCTAGTTAACGTTTTCAAATCTGTCTGTGTTTTCAACTGCATTACCGCACAACAACACAACTTACATTAAACTTCGTATGCTTTTTGTATTTAAAGCAAGTATCCAATCTCAGCAAGTTGCAATGGCAAATAGCAATGGTAGTCCAGAAGTCAGCAAAAACACATCTACAAAAATGTGGCATGTTTGAACGTGGGAAATACATTAGTAATGGTCATTAAAATACTTCAAAATTCTAAAGGATGTTTAATTATGGCTGAGGCAATGGTACATAATGTGCATTAGTGGCACCATGCAGGGTAAATTGAAAAAAATCGTGTAAAAAATGCCTGTAATTCATTCCATATAAGGAAGTAAAGGACACTGATGGGGAAGAATTGCATGAACAATGTGCAACAGGTGGCATGATGAGGTGGAAGATTATCACAGGATACTAATGATTCTCTATTTTCACATAATTTCAAGGAAGTTAGGGTGTTTGTTCTTACTTATTGTCCGAGTTTCCTTTAGATTTCTTGTAGTTTGCATAGTCCTCCAAGACGGTCTCTACATTCTTCTTAGCAGGCAGATGAAATAACTGAAAGCAACAGAAAATTATTCTCTTCATCCAAAACTTTCATTTAGTCAGCAGCATTTACAAAACATCACTGTGTTGTTCACTTTGAAGGTAATTTCAAGCATAATCGTCTCCACCTATCATTTTCAAATTAATCATGACATTTACTACAGTACTAGACTGCGTATTGTTGCCACTCTACCTCCAATGGCAGGGGAGTAAGGGGAGCAAAATTTGGTTCAGATGGAGTCAGTAATGTCAGTATTTTTTGTGTTAAAGCGGCAGAAGGCAAAATTATTTCATTATAAATTTGATTGAAATAATTAGGGCTGTCCCCTAATAGTCGACCAAAACGTTAGTCAATGAGAAGAGTCTTAGTCGAGCAAGTTTTCATTGGTCGGTTAGTCGCAGAAAAAAAACAAAACCCTCAGACTCCATTCGGGAGCTGCGCCTTGTCGTCAGGGCCGGAACGAAAGTACCAGGGGGACGCTGGCAACACGGCCCTTTTCTCTTTTAACACAGAGTCATGGATGTAACGCATTCTGTCTTCAAATCATGGATGTATTATAAGAACACACTTCAAATGCAGCATTTGAAAGATGCAGCCCCTGAATTTAGACACAGCTGCTGTGAAGTCCACACGAAGCACATCCCGTCGTTGAGTCGGCAGCCAAAAATCAGCCTGATCTGATCAGTGCTGCCAGAATTACAGTAGAAAAACTGATTTTACACTTGGTATACACTTGATTTCTCTTTTTAAGGTAATATTTATTTGTTGAAGATTATAAATGCATATCCTCTGTTAGACCTAGCTGTAGGGCTAAGTATCAGTGAAGGTTTAATTTATCATGCTAGCCAGGGGAGGGACGATGTTATACTGTGTTGAAATAAATTAACAAAATGTTCAGTCTCCTTGCTGGTTGTTCCAGACATGTTCCGACACATTCAGAATAATTACCGCTTTTGCCATTAGCATCGCCATTAACAGGCAGCTCGCTTCGTACGCATGCCTGTAATATACATTTAAATAAACTAAATACTAAATAAACAAAATAACTAATTTTGACCATTGCGTGTCACTAATAATATTTAACTGAAGGGTTCCTCTAAAAGAAATCTGTGAGCGCCTGTCCCTCTGTATTTAGTTTTTTTTTTTAACTGGACGCGGTCTGAATCAAACAACCAATCAGGTTTAGCTAGCATGTAACTAGCCAATCACAGCGAGTCTGTACAAACAGTTGGTGAAATTGATGTGAGGCGATCAGGTAGAGAGAAGACGTATCACTCTGTTGGAGTTGTTGGAACTACAGGAACACGGTTGTACAGTGGTGTTACACAGTGGAACTTCTTCCCTCACGAAAGATCGGTTTCTCACCTCTGAGTCAGACATAACTGAGTATAGAACATAGACTTTAGTTTGCTAGTTAGTAACAACAGTTGACAACCTTGACGCTTCAAGCCCAGTAAAATGCATGTTTGGTGTGTCATTTGGTGGGAGGGGCTTAGCAGAGCGCTACGAGGCAGCAGAGAGAGAGGTGGAGGGTTTTGCATTGTGTATGTTCAATTTTCAGCTTTGACTGTCATCTCAACCTGTCAGTGTTATGTTGTGGTATCATTTTAAAGAATACTGTACCAAGGGCAGACAACTTTCAGGTGCACAACAGATCTGATTCTAAAAACAAATATGAGATATGGAATCAATCTGCATTTTGAGAAGATTTAAGCATTTCCTGACAAAAGAGTTGAGAATTGATATTTATTTTGACACAGAGATTCACTCCCTGATCACTTCCAAGATCATTAAGTATAAAAATGGTTGTTAAGGTTGTTTAGGTATTTCCATCATACAATTTATCACAGGTGGATTTTAAAAGCAGGATGTCCATATGAATGTTTACACTTTCTTTACTAAGCTCTTTACTGAGCTTTCACAGACACAAACACGTGAACTTGTTATGGTTTGTGTGTGTGTTTCTTTTCACCTGTTTCTGTCGGGTGATGAGGTCCCAGTCATCCACCAGCCAGGGTTTCAGCTCCTCAGGGATCTTCACCTTTACCTCCACACGGTTGGTGAACATCTCCTCCTGTGCACAGACAGATTGATTATTTCAGCAGGTGTTTGGGAGCAGCAATGCCTGTCCTTCATCTCAAGGTTATGTAGAGAAAATGTCACATTTGTTTGTGTCTTTCACAAAGACACAAACAAGAAAATATAAAACTGCAAGGCTTTACTCCTACAACTAATGCCCCTGTATGACAAGGATTTTCTAAGAGTGAAATTAAATAGCGTGAAAGCACTAATAACAGTACAGTTGCAGTTCATTTTGCTATTTTTTAAATGCAGGTTTACGAATAACTTTTTATCCTATTGACATTTTCTTAATATATTTTTTACAACATATTATATTCACATTTCTTTGAACATAACTGAATTATATCAAGATCTTGGATTATGAAGTAATATAGGTGCAATGCATATTGGTGCAACACTACTTAGGTTTTTAATAACATAAGCACTGTTGACACCCTGATTTGTGCACAGGCCATAATTACTTCTACTGCTGGCAGCCTGGTACCAACATCTTCAGCTGTTTCTTGCTTCCTGAGGCAAACTAAACCATTTTTCTCACCTGAGAATAAAAGGGCACACTAGAAGGAAAGAACACTGTGGTCAAAGAGTCGCAGCAAGCTCCTACTCTGGCCCACAGGGAAGAGCGGTTACATTCATGCACGAATAAGTGAACTGGATGAAATGACAAATGACGGGGATGTTTTTTTGTTTTTTTTTACAGTCATTTGGACACTTTAAGGGCATCTTTACCCTGACATCTAAGTATTTTCCCACTCTGCCCACACCTCAGGAAGGAAGCCAAGTCTGTAGTTTTATAAAAGGTTCTCTTGGGTCAAATAATCAGTTGCGGGGCCAATCTATGACTGTACAGAAGCCAAGTGATCAAAATGGCTCCTTAAAACAACATTTATACATTTTTTTCCAGCTTTATACATAACACAAAATGCCATGCTATTAACTGTTTAAGCTACAAATCAGGTAGGTATGTTTTCATGTGTCCATGGGGTTGCCAATAACTGCTGATACATACACTTTCCACAGTGGGATCAACCCGAGCCCTCTTCTTCCGTGGTCCCTGCGGCGTTTCTCCGCTGCTCGTTCCTTCACCCGGCCCTGGGGCTAAACAAGACACCCATTACAGCTCATAAATTATGTAGTAATGAAGGTTGGTGGCTTTAATAAAAACTCGATTTGGCAGGCTGTCAAAGTCTCTTCTTGTACAGAACAGATCCATAACGAGGTCCCTAAATAAGACAGTGCTTTTAGCGTAATGGATGAGAAGGTAAACAACAACAACTTGCTATGCATTTTAGATGCTAAAATCATTTGGAGAAAGTGAGAGGACATGTTATTAAAGCAGCACTTCAACCTATTTTATCTACATCTAGGAAAGCTTTATATCTTTTTTTTTTCCTGGTGATTTTCACAGATTCAGTGTGCCTCCAAATTACGTCACACAACGAAGCACATGTTAGATAAAAGATAAATGAGAAGTATACAAAAACAGTTGTTTTTACATGTCTTTCTGATACGGATAATAAAAGTCTGTACTGCCAGGAAAACCATGACGCTGTGACAATACTCACAAGGCTCAATGTAAACATCTGAATGCTCAAAATGGCAAGTACAAACATCATCTAATATCATAAACTGATGGGACATCTTTGCCATTTCTTAGATACTTTGGAACGAAAATGGACCATGAACATTTCATTGTAATATTTAAATGTCCCATTCAACTGTCCCATTGTGGTGACTAAACAAACGGTCCTTTGAGGTCAAATTTGTGATTTTGGGTTATATAAACAAAATTTACTTTAGTTAAAGCTGCTACTAACATGTAATGTAGAAACATTTTACTTACTCTTCTGTTTTGCCTTTTTAACTTTCCTGGGATGCAAAAAAAGAAAAGAAAAAAAAGAAGCATTATAAGTGACAATATTTTACACATGTACCATGTGGTCCCCCTGCATTGTGACTACATTCAGTACATACATGCATACGTTACTCCATTCAGTATAGATTGGCAGGCCAACACTATGTCAACTTACATGATGTGTTTACAATATGCTGAGGTGGGAAAACAAGGTGGACACTTACAGATCAACATTTTTCTGCTGCACAGCAGCAATCTTCTTACTTGGTGCTAAACCCCTCATCTTTCCCTCAACATAATGGTCCCTGGGGAAGAAAAGATGAGTGCTGATCATTAAATAATATATTTTATTAAATATTACTGATATTTGTTCATATGGTGTACTGTCAAGAGCACTATGTTTCAACTCATAAAGAAACTAATAATAAATTCATGGTCAAAATGTAATTGACAAAGTGAAAATTATGTTATTCTTTTGTTAATGTTGAAACTGTTAGGAAAGAAATGACTAACAAAATATTTAAAATCAGGTTATTTTTTACACAGTAACAGATATCTCACAAAAATACTTCTTTATCTTTTCTATCCTCTGTGCATAAAAAGGGAAACTTACTGATTGGCCTTTTGAAGCTCTTTTTGTTTCGCAAGGTTGCTGTCCACATATTTGAGAACTCTGCTTTCAGGAACCCATTCATCCCAGCTGCAAAACAAAACACATAACAATTTCCATTTATTTATCAATTAAAATAACAAGTCAGACCACACACACACACACACAGACATTGAGCACAGCAGGGGATCTGAGGTAAACACTCAAAGAGAAATACAAATTGTATCTAAACCGAGTTGCTCACTTTTTGTTCCATCCGCTGTAATGAATGAAGTATTTAATCTGCTTATCCTTTATGTTGATCTTTACACACTGTAAAACAAGAAAACACACAGGTCTGCTTCAATCGTTGTCACTTTGTTTTGCACTTAATAATCAACTAATAAAACACATATAACGTTGGTATTGAAACAAACCTTTGCCTCATAGAGCAATGGCCCATGAAAGCACAGGACTCTTTCACCTGCGAGGAGAGAAAAACAAATGTGAAAAACAAATTACCACAATATATTCTAGTGTAATAAGTCGTTAGACTACCATTAAGATCCTCAGGTAGATTTTGAACTAATATAATTTGGACTGGCATGGTTTCAGCGACTCTTTTGTGTGTCAGTGACTATCTAATGAATAAAGGTTTAGCTCATACATAGCATAAATAGCAAGCTAGCTAACCGTTAGCCTAACGTTAACGTCTGTTTTATACCTTTAGCTTTATTTTAATGTGATTAGCTTTAATATACGTCAATTGTGGGTATGTTTTAAATGATTTCCCCACATATATGGTCAGTAATAAAGGCCCTGAAGCTTTGTCTCCCTCCCTGGGGACAACTATTGTCGAGCTAACAAGCTAGCAGCAGCATCAACAACAACAACAAACCCGCCCCCTTACAGACGTTAACAGGGATTCATCCGTGTTATTTTTGTGTACCGACCTTCTTGAAATTTAGGTTTAGGGTCCTGTTTTGGCGCCATTCACAGACTCAGCTGGTCGGATCTCTGAATGATCAAACTCGTGCATTGCCAGAGTCCATTTCTTCCAGGCACAAACACCTCCGACATTGGAGCCAAAGCGAAGGAGAAGCCGAGAATGGCCTGCCTGCTGCTGGGTCACCTGACCACCATGAAGACCCGGAGCTGAGCTGTGGTGCGTTCACTTGCTCCTCATGAAACTCGTAAAAACAATTGGTAGTATTTCCAGCAGTCTTTATTGCTGCCTTCTGAGACGCTTTTAAAGATGCCTCTGTCAAAAAAGAATATTTACAAAAAAAAAATTATTCCCAAGGCAATTTGAATTTTAAACTCAAAAGTAGTTTAGTAGTCTAGTTTAGTGTTACTGTATTTCATTTAAATACACTCAGTTGTATTTTATATAATCTTTTCATGCTCATACTGGTATCATCTGGTATTATTGGTGGAGAGCACCACATGGTTCACATATCAATAACACTTGTATGTTGTTTAACATAATGTTGTTGTTTCTAATGTTCCATGTCATAATTTAGTCAAAGACAAGTTTCCACCACTTGGACAATAAAGTTGTGTTGTATTGTTGTATATACAGTACCCTTGTCTGCTAGACCAGTGTTGCCAAATTTACATCTTAAAAATGTGTTTCCTCTGACACTGTCTGTGTCATCACTGCAGTGTTACATTGAAAATATTGCTGGTAAAAATCGCTTTCATAAATGAAACTTGTTTGTTTTAACATGTTATCATTTTTCACTGTGAAAAACAATCCACCATTGATCAAGTTGTGGAACCTGTGGAAAAGAAAACTAGCCATTTCAATGTCTCCTGCCATGTTTGCTAGGGAACAGGCCTTAAAGCAGCATTAAAAAAACTTGGCTACTGGGGGTGGCAGAAGAACTCCATAACAAGCTGACGGCCTTGACATATTATTACCTTCTAAATTTGTTATGGTTAACATGCTACAAATAAATGTACTGCAAACCATGCCCCACATAGACTTACTTCAACTCAGCAAGCAAATCCACTGATTGTGGTGATTCCATTATAATACATTCATATGAAATGTGCAAAAAATTAAGTGAGCATTCTTATGGAAACCCAGTATTCATGGTAATGATGTTTTGACCTGATCATTAAGCCCTGAAGTGAGTATGAGGCTGTTCCATCATAAATCTAACGAGCCCTCTGACAGGCGGCACCGTTCTCTAGCCCTGAAACTAAGGTACATTTTAACTGCCTTTCCTACTCACACTCAAAGAGCAGCTACTTGGTGGCTTGTATCTGCTCAGGTTAAACTACAGTGACTGGCCCAAACTGGCTTGATAGGCAGTTTAATCTGAATGCCATGGCCTGCTCAGTTGTCCAGCCACCATCACTGTATATCTACTGTAGTTCCACTGGTCTTACTAATAGCCCCTAATTAGCGACAACCCCTCTGGTATAAGAAACTTTTTCATGCATGAATCATGACCCTTAATCTGTTTTAAGAAAAAAGTGGTTTCAATATGAAGTTGTGTGTGAATGTAGGATCACCTACTCCCAAAGGTTTCCAAAATTCACAATAGCCTTTTAGCTTTAATAAACTTGGCTAGGTTGCTCGGCAACTGACTGAAAAAAAGATTACATTTTTGTGGAGTCACTATTCCAGGGTTTTCTCAGCCTTTTCTGGCCTGTGACCATGTTTTATAGGTCACACATTTCTCATGAAATCTGAACTTTGTGAGTTGTCAAATATTGGCAAAAATTTAGCACACCCATGCACAAACTGTATCCTACAGCTCTTTCATTTAAATAATCATATTGTACATATGTCTTGTACATACCCTCAGTTCACATTTTGCACATATTTTGCACATCCTGCACAAAACGTACAGCTCTTCTTTTTCATATTATTGTACCGTTATTTCCTACTTTTATCTTATCTTATCTTCTATTTTATTTTATATTTCTTCACATTTTTTATTGCTAATTTCTCTATTTTATATTTGTGTTCTTGACTTGCTTTTTTACAGTACTTGCTTTTTAGTGGCTTTAATTTATATATCTGTATATATATTTATTTTTCTCTACTATGCTTAGTTAAACACCAGTACACCAAAGCAAATTCCTTGTATGTGAAAACCTACTTGGCAATAAATCCGATTCTGATTCTGATATTTTTAATTTTTTATAAAAATTTTTCATATCTTATTGTCAATTTTATATTTATGCTTCTTGACTTACAGTAGTTGTTTTATCTTTCTTTATCTTTTCTACTTACTATGTTTATTGTTATGCACCAATATACCATAGTATGTGTCTTGGCAATAAACCTGATTCTGATTCAATCATGAGATACTTTGATAATTTATCAGTATATCAGTTTTTCTCTCATGAACTCATCTGCATGTCAGTGGAGTAGACAGCACATGTAGTCTCAGCCCGGTGTTTGAGGATCTCTGCACTATATCGAACGACAGGCCGACTTAAGATCCAAGCGCTAATGTCATGTTCTTGATTTTTTCCCCCCATGTTTTGCCATTTTAAGACAAATGAAGTAAAGACAAGAGAGAAGGGCTTGGAATAAGAAGAAGTGTAGCCAGAATGAAGACCACTCCTTCAACGAGGAGATATAGGTTCAATCTCCTGTCATGGACTGTATTTGTGCAAAAATACTGAAAAACCCACTGAGTCCCTACCGGCTTCAGCTGTCCGCTAACGTCCCCAGAGGAACAGACAGACTTCAGCGTCATAATGAATTACCCATCCAAGACCAATAAACATCTTTTCAACCCTTCAAATTGTGTTTATCTGTTGCTGGTGGGGTCAAGTTAAAATGAAAATAATCCTGTAGAGATTATTGATGAGAAAAGGAAAATAATCATTATACAATGTCAAAATGACTCAAGTGAGGCAGAACAAATGTCTTGAAGGCATTTCTTGAACTGTCAAATAACGCCCATGAGAAACCCATGACCCTTTTTCAATGACTTACCTACATTTTGCTCCAAAAGAAACCTGCAGAAGAGTTTTACTGCATCTGCATTAATGACTTTTTTTTCTGCCTTTTCAAGCCCTTTATTTACAATACTTTTGCATTGCACTGAGTGGAACTTTCTTTTTTTATTGAACAATATCAACAAACATAAGCATATAGAGATTTTTAGCGGCTAGATACATGAGGCAAATAAACATCATATACAGTAAGTTTATACAGAGTAAATAAATAAGTAATAATAAAAGCAATAAAAATAAATCTAAACTAATATTTAACGATAATAGTAAAATATTAATCAAATAAAGATGGAAAATGGAAGTTAGAATTGTGCTTTTTTTGTTTGTGGTTAGTCTTAGTTAGTTTATGCACAAGTTAAATTCTATCAAAAAGAGATTTTGCTGTGTGTTTGTGAAAATTACCCATTAAGATAATTAATGTTACATTGAAATTTATAATTTATAATCCCAGTTTTATTGAAATTACGTTCCTCCACATCGGTCCAAAAACTGACTTGATGAGGAGTTATGATAAAACAAGTGTGGCGCTGATTCTGGCTCAGCGTCACAGAGTGTGGATTTATCTTCAACATCACTAAGTCGCAGCGGTGTACATCAACTGATCCCTGAGCAGCTTGATGAGCCACATCTACAGGATACACCACGCCTGACTCATTGGCTGTGACAGAAATGGAAAGTGTCATAATTCAGTGATGAGACAGCTCTCTAAAATAAACATAACTTCTACTTTACAGAACACACACACATACACACACACACACACACACACACACACACACACACCAGCAGCAGCTACAAACAGCAAACACAACAAAGAGTACAAAAGGTGCCATGAGCATGTTAAGGCAAAGAGCTGTCTATATTGAATGCTGTTATGGAGTGATGGGGTTTCTGAGTCTCTGCTGGGAAAGTGAAGCATTGAGAGAGGAGTGAAACATTTTCACAACAAAACAAAGCATCACCTGAAACAATGTCAAGAAAAACCTGAGCGACCTGAGAAACCCTCTGTGTGTTCCACTGTTTTCTCTCTGTTGCTGCTGATTCAGTCTGAAATGTTTATGTTTATTTTATTTAAGAAGGGACAATGCACGTTAACTAACATGAGCACTTAGGTCCAACATGTAAATGTGCCAGATTTAACTATACATGGTAATTTTCATCTGCAGTCCCTGGCAAGTTGATGGCAGATAAAAAGCATTAAAAGAAAACATACAAAACACATAAACACAGACAAATAGTAAGACAGTGAAATAACAACTCCTCCAGATTATAACAGCAAATAATATAATGTAAATGTTGTCAGTAACATGACTTCCTGTCTCAGTTTGCTGTTCGGGTTATCATTGTTTCTGAAGACTGTGCGGCGGTGTCCTGCTACGCTTTACTGCTCTTCTTTTAATATTTAAAATATTTATGATTACATTCAAATATTTCATTTCTGATACTAATTTCATCACATCACTGTCACTGTTGCCTTGTAATTTTGTCTTTAATTTGCTCTTGTATAGTTTCTATTTCTACTTTCTTTCTTACTTTACTTTTATATACCTCCAATAATAATTTTCTTTTTACCTTGTCTATTTATCTGTTCTTATTTCTGTCCTTGTGCTGCTGCAGGAAACCGAATTTTGCCTCTGGGGATCAATAAAGGCTTATCTTATCTTATATACTTTTGCGGTTTCTACAACCTTTGTGCAACAATTTCAGTTTCTGATAACGTATCTGGTGTAGGTGTTGTTGATATTCTTTGTTTCATCACTTGACTCTGACGTCAACAGGATGTAATCAGTTTTGTGCCTTTATATATATCTATCTATGGCCATTTACATGTTCATCTGGTTTACCTGTTTAAGACCCAGTAGAGTCAAAACATTTAGTCTTACGTGGTTCTGGGATCTTAAATCCAGTGAGCAGCATTTTTCGTTTCTGTCTCGGTTTCTCAGGTCATTTATTGTCACTGCATGACTTCAAAAAGTGCCTCCCTACCTGCAGCATTGTTGGAAAATAACCAAGTACATCTACTATAGTAATGACTGAGTACAATTTGTAGGTACTCAGTACAGTACAGTGAGTATTTCCATCGTCTGCTATATAGTATATTATACTTCTATGCCACTACATTTATCTGAGAGCTGCAGTTACTTTTCAGATTAAGATTTTGCATAAATAACACATGATAATCTAATAAAATTGTCATGGTCCACGAAGGACTCTTGTGTGGACTTGTTTGTTATTTCCTGTGTTATTTTGAAGTCCCTGTTCTTGTTTCTTTGTGTGCCTATTTACTTCCTGTCATTGTTCTGTTTTCCTGCCAGTTTGATTAAGTTCACCTGTGTCTTGTGCTCACCTGTTTTCTGTTTGCCCCGTTGTCTCCTTATCTATATATACCGGCCCCTTTCCTTTGTTCAGTGTCGCATCATTGATGTCATGTTCCTGTGGTTTTTCTTGAGTTTATTTTTGAGTTAATAAATCTTTGGACTTCTTCCGCATCCCTGCCTACATCTGTCTGCATTTGGGTCCTCTCCCTGCTGCCTAAAATGGCTCTTCACGACAAAAATACAACACATTGTTGAAGAGTACACCAGTGGTTACAAAGAAACAGTGTCTAGTTTGGGCCCATTGTTACATTTCAGGCGTGTACATGTATGTGTTAGTAGTTCCATCAAACTTCTCAGAAGAGACCCAAAGAGGTAGATGAGAGAATATTCCAGAAAATGACTCCAAATTTGTACAGAAAAACGTTGTTTTTTTTCTTCTCGACCACATAAATCATCTCACGACCCCCCTGGATTTATTTTGTGACCTTTTAGAGGGGGCCTGGCCCCTAGGTTGGGAACCACTGGTCTGACCTGTATATAAAATAGTTAAAAGGGGCTCCACCTCGACCAGCTACAACGGTAAAATGTTACACTGATGCATCAGTATTAACAATCTAATAGTGTCAAATATATTAATATATCAGTCATGGGGGCCAGTACATTTTGCTGATAATACTTCTGCTCAAGTGGGGTTTTTAAATGCAGGACTTGTACTTGTAATATAATATTTTTAAATTGTTGTACAATATACAGTATAATCATGGATTTCATTTCAGGGGCTTTGAAAGTATTAATTATCTGCCAATTAGCTAAAGGCACTTTAAACAGCAGTGCATTCTCATCTCTAAAAATAACAAATAAATGCCAGAGAACAGGACAAAGCTGTCATATTTACTGACATGAAGGAACAAACAGAAAGTATTTTAACACTGCTGGCGTGACTAGGAGGCTGTTTCTCACCTTTTTCTCCGGTCAATGTATGATGGCAATAAACGCTCCAGTGTGCCACGCAGCAGCAGTCCTTTTTATACGTCTATAACTGGTGGGAATATCTGGTGTTTTCTTGGAAGTTGTTCTCACTGATTTTTTCCGGTACACGGTGAGCTGAGACACAATTTCAATATCCTGAGAGGAGTTTAGTGAGGAGAGGAGATTAGTGCTTTTAACAACTGCGTTTCCTCCAAAATGTCAACATCGCGATGAGACCTCCAAGTGTCAGGAGCTGACCTTTACAAGACCTACTGTGCATCCACATGATTAAAGCACCAGCAGCACTGAGGTGACACTTAACCAAAATGTCAAAAGATTTATTTTTGTCAAGGCTTGGTGGAAAACTGAACTATAAGACCACATATGCATCTTCTGGCCAATATCCCACTGAGATCTTCTAATGGGTACACAACAATACTCTGGTGCTTCTCCTGCTTTTTAATCCCAACTTTATTACCTCAAGTTGTTGACACTTACCTAAGATACACATTGTCCAGCTCTGCTGCCGCTGGTGGAAGAAGCAGACCATTTACTTAAGTAAACGTACCAGTACAACAATCTTAAAGTACTCCATTACAAGTGAAAAGTTCTGCATTCATACCTTACTAAAGTAAAAGTATTATCAGCAAAATGTACTTAAAGTATCAAAGTGAAAGTACTCGTTCTCCAGAGAAATGTCCCCTGTGACTGATATATTGTTATATATGACATTAGATTGTTTATATTGCTGCATTAATGTGTAAGCAGCATTTTACTGCTGTAGCTGTTGGAGGTGGAGCTAGTTTTAAGTACTTTATAAACATTTGGGTAGTTTAGTCTAGTGGTTCCCAACCTAAGGGTCGGGCCCCTCTAAAGGGTCACAAGATGATTAATGGGAGAGGAAAGAAGAAAAAACAAAGTTCTACTACACAAAATGTATATATAACAATATATATAATCAAAGAAACAATAAGGAGAAGAAAAAAAGTAACTTTTTGTTTGTGGTTGTACTGTAAGAAGTAGAATTGAACTTATACATAGTTAAATTGTACCAAAAAGAGTTTTACATTAAGGGAAGACTTGAAATGTATCCATTAACAGTATAAACACAAGGAGTTAATGTTACATTCAGGTTTAGTTATAATGTTTTCCCCCACAAATGTAACAAAATTCACAGTTTTATTGAAAATGAATCCTCCATATCTGTCCTAAACTCACTTGATGAGGAGCAAATCATAACATTAGTGAAGAACTGAGTCTGGCTCAATTATAGAAAATGTACATTTACTGTCAAAAGCAAATTTGTATTCATTTTTGGGACTTTTTTCCCCAATCTTTGCTATTTTTTTGTAAAGTATTGTATAATTTTTTACCTATTTGGGATTTAAACAGTTATTTAAATGAAAACACCTGAAAAATGTAAAGAGGAAATGTCTCTTTGGTTGAACTGCTAACAATAATAGACATCTGAAACATGACAAAGGGTCCAAAATACACACTGCTTTGTATAAGGGGTTGAAGTTGGCATTTGTATTTTATAACCTTATCACAGGCTTTAAAAATATTAATCTGTAAATGAATTAGCTGTTATAAATGTACTGGAGTGAAAAGTACAATATCTGCCTTTGAATGTAGTGGAGTTGAAGTATAAAGTAGCAGAAAATGAAAATACTCAAGTACCTTGGTTACTTTCCACCACTGCTCTCAGGCCTAATTCACTGCCGAATGTTGTGGTCACTTTTTCATGCATGCTGCTAAAGTGTACATTATGGTGTGTGTGTGTGTGTGTGTGTGTGTATGTGTGTGTGTGTGTGTGTGTGTGAGAGAGAGAGAGAGAGAGAGAGAGGGAGAGAGAGGTGAGGCCATGGTTTCAACTCAGGAGTCATCCACTTCAAGTAGAAATAGAAAACACAAAATAGAATCTTAAAAACCTGAATCACATCAGGTCAAACTCGAGCAAAAAATAACTATCCAAGTCAGTAAATCTAAATACAAAAGAACATATTGATGGTTCCTTTAATTGTTTCTATAAATAAACGTGCGCTGCATCTCGCAAACCCATTCAATATGGCCTTTGTGCACGTGGCCATGTCTATTTCATCCGCTCGCTTTGCATGTTGATGATATTTGAACCAATAAGCTTCAGTGCGCAGGTCTGCGAGACCTGCAGCAGGCAGACACTTGTGTTCTGTAGCCTTCACTGTTTTTCAGATCATTCATTCATAACTCAAACTCCTTATCACCTGCTGATAAAATGTTATCACCCTGTTACATTTTGACTCGTGCACAACACATCAGTTATTATTTATGAGGAAAACAAACCCATGTGACAACTTGAGTACATTTTTATTATCACACATAATAGATACAATTTATTGCGTATTTACAACAATCATATTTCATACATTTTGTTGTCTTTTGTGCCCAAACTATTGATTTTGGCACACTGTAGTCAATAACTTATTCATGTCTTTTTTCAGCAAGTGATGAGGTGATGTTTGCTTCCATGGTCGTCTTATAAACACACTAATTATACACTGGTTGCATTATTTGCTAAGACATTCACAGATAGATGTAAAAAGCGCGCACCTGTTCAGTTATAACGCGAGCACACTAATGCTTGGTTTATTGCCATGCGCAATTACGCACGCACCACGCAGCCACTTAGATTGTAGATACAGCACGTATAATGCTTATTTAACAAGCAATGCCACAATGGTCACACGTGTAATATATTTGCACAAAATTTGCCATTCCTATGCGTATAGCCCTACACTAGCTGCTGTGGTTTCTCTATAGAAATTAGCCACATTACGCAAGCATTTAAAGATAAGAAGCGCAGTTAAATGTCACATTTTCCATAAGCAGAATCGAGTAAATAGTCTTGACATCATGTTGACAACACATTGTTGAAGAGTACACCAGTGGTTACAAAGAAACAGTGTCTAGTTTGGGCCCATTGTTACATTTCAGGCGTGCACATGTATGTGTTAGTAGTTACATCAAACTTCTCAGAAGAGACCCAAAGAGGTAGATGAGAGAATATTCCAGAAAATGACTCCAAATTTGTACAGAAAAACGTTGTTTTTTTTCTTCTCGACCACATAAATCATCTCACGACCCCCCTGGATTTATTTTGTGACCTTTTAGAGGGGGCCTGGCCCCTAGGTTGGGAACCACTGGTCTGACCTGTATATAAAATAGTTAAAAGGGGCTCCACCTCGACCAGCTACAACGGTAAAATGTTACACTGATGCATCAGTATTAACAATCTAATAGTGTCAAATATATTAATATATCAGTCATGGGGGCCAGTACATTTTGCTGATAATACTTCTGCTCAAGTGGGGTTTTTAAATGCAGGACTTGTACTTGTAATATAATATTTTTAAATTGTTGTACAATATACAGTATAATCATGGATTTCATTTCAGGGGCTTTGAAAGTATTAATTATCTGCCAATTAGCTAAAGGCACTTTAAACAGCAGTGCATTCTCATCTCTAAAAATAACAAATAAATGCCAGAGAACAGGACAAAGCTGTCATATTTACTGACATGAAGGAACAAACAGAAAGTATTTTAACACTGCTGGCGTGACTAGGAGGCTGTTTCTCACCTTTTTCTCCGGTCAATGTATGATGGCAATAAACGCTCCAGTGTGCCACGCAGCAGCAGTCCTTTTTATACGTCTATAACTGGTGGGAATATCTGGTGTTTTCTTGGAAGTTGTTCTCACTGATTTTTTCCGGTACACGGTGAGCTGAGACACAATTTCAATATCCTGAGAGGAGTTTAGTGAGGAGAGGAGATTAGTGCTTTTAACAACTGCGTTTCCTCCAAAATGTCAACATCGCGATGAGACCTCCAAGTGTCAGGAGCTGACCTTTACAAGACCTACTGTGCATCCACATGATTAAAGCACCAGCAGCACTGAGGTGACACTTAACCAAAATGTCAAAAGATTTATTTTTGTCAAGGCTTGGTGGAAAACTGAACTATAAGACCACATATGCATCTTCTGGCCAATATCCCACTGAGATCTTCTAATGGGTACACAACAATACTCTGGTGCTTCTCCTGCTTTTTAATCCCAACTTTATTACCTCAAGTTGTTGACACTAACCTAAGATACACATTGTCCAGCTCTGCTGCCGCTGGTGGAAGAAGCAGACCATTTACTTAAGTAAACGTACCAGTACAACAATCTTAAAGTACTCCATTACAAGTGAAAAGTTCTGCATTCATACCTTACTAAAGTAAAAGTATTATCAGCAAAATGTACTTAAAGTATCAAAGTGAAAGTACTCGTTCTCCAGAGAAATGTCCCCTGTGACTGATATATTGTTATATATGACATTAGATTGTTTATATTGCTGCATTAATGTGTAAGCAGCATTTTACTGCTGTAGCTGTTGGAGGTGGAGCTAGTTTTAAGTACTTTATAAACATTTGGGTAGTTTAGTCTAGTGGTTCCCAACCTAAGGGTCGGGCCCCTCTAAAGGGTCACAAGATGATTAATGGGAGAGGAAAGAAGAAAAAACAAAGTTCTACTACACAAAATGTATATATAACAATATATATAATCAAAGAAACAATAAGGAGAAGAAAAAAAGTAACTTTTTGTTTGTGGTTGTACTGTAAGAAGTAGAATTGAACTTATACATAGTTAAATTGTACCAAAAAGAGTTTTACATTAAGGGAAGACTTGAAATGTATCCATTAACAGTATAAACACAAGGAGTTAATGTTACATTCAGGTTTAGTTATAATGTTTTCCCCCACAAATGTAACAAAATTCACAGTTTTATTGAAAATGAATCCTCCATATCTGTCCTAAACTCACTTGATGAGGAGCAAATCATAACATTAGTGAAGAACTGAGTCTGGCTCAATTATAGAAAATGTACATTTACTGTCAAAAGCAAATTTGTATTCATTTTTGGGACTTTTTTCCCCAATCTTTGCTATTTTTTTGTAAAGTATTGTATAATTTTTTACCTATTTGGGATTTAAACAGTTATTTAAATGAAAACACCTGAAAAATGTAAAGAGGAAATGTCTCTTTGGTTGAACTGCTAACAATAATAGACATCTGAAACATGACAAAGGGTCCAAAATACACACTGCTTTGTATAAGGGGTTGAAGTTGGCATTTGTATTTTATAACCTTATCACAGGCTTTAAAAATATTAATCTGTAAATGAATTAGCTGTTATAAATGTACTGGAGTGAAAAGTACAATATCTGCCTTTGAATGTAGTGGAGTTGAAGTATAAAGTAGCAGAAAATGAAAATACTCAAGTACCTTGGTTACTTTCCACCACTGCTCTCAGGCCTAATTCACTGCCGAATGTTGTGGTCACTTTTTCATGCATGCTGCTAAAGTGTACATTATGGTGTGTGTGTGTGTGTGTGTGTGTGTATGTGTGTGTGTGTGTGTGAGAGAGAGAGAGAGAGAGAGAGAGGGAGAGAGAGGTGAGGCCATGGTTTCAACTCAGGAGTCATCCACTTCAAGTAGAAATAGAAAACACAAAATAGAATCTTAAAAACCTGAATCACATCAGGTCAAACTCGAGCAAAAAATAACTATCCAAGTCAGTAAATCTAAATACAAAAGAACATATTGATGGTTCCTTTAATTGTTTCTATAAATAAACGTGCGCTGCATCTCGCAAACCCATTCAATATGGCCTTTGTGCACGTGGCCATGTCTATTTCATCCGCTCGCTTTGCATGTTGATGATATTTGAACCAATAAGCTTCAGTGCGCAGGTCTGCGAGACCTGCAGCAGGCAGACACTTGTGTTCTGTAGCCTTCACTGTTTTTCAGATCATTCATTCATAACTCAAACTCCTTATCACCTGCTGATAAAATGTTATCACCCTGTTACATTTTGACTCGTGCACAACACATCAGTTATTATTTATGAGGAAAACAAACCCATGTGACAACTTGAGTACATTTTTATTATCACACATAATAGATACAATTTATTGCGTATTTACAACAATCATATTTCATACATTTTGTTGTCTTTTGTGCCCAAACTATTGATTTTGGCACACTGTAGTCAATAACTTATTCATGTCTTTTTTCAGCAAGTGATGAGGTGATGTTTGCTTCCATGGTCGTCTTATAAACACACTAATTATACACTGGTTGCATTATTTGCTAAGACATTCACAGATAGATGTAAAAAGCGCGCACCTGTTCAGTTATAACGCGAGCACACTAATGCTTGGTTTATTGCCATGCGCAATTACGCACGCACCACGCAGCCACTTAGATTGTAGATACAGCACGTATAATGCTTATTTAACAAGCAATGCCACAATGGTCACACGTGTAATATATTTGCACAAAATTTGCCATTCCTATGCGTATAGCCCTACACTAGCTGCTGTGGTTTCTCTATAGAAATTAGCCACATTACGCAAGCATTTAAAGATAAGAAGCGCAGTTAAATGTCACATTTTCCATAAGCAGAATCGAGTAAATAGTCTTGACATCATGTTGCTTGTCCTCGTGGTGCCTTCTGACAGGTATCCTCTCTCACTCAACACCTTTTGTTTTTGCCGTGCGCCTTGGTTACTGTTTGTCAACAGGTTTCGCGCTCTATCAAATCATCCACAACGCTCCCCAAAGCACTATCCTCTGTGTATCAGACCTCTCAGTTTGTTCCTGAACTCCTTCCTCATGAGGCAGTAAATAATCGGGTTCAGGCAGCTGTTGGTGTGCGCCAGACAGACGGTCAGTGGGAACACATATGTGTGCACTACGTAATACGCTTTGTCCCAGTTTGCAACGTTCAGTTTGACCAGCACACTCCACAAGGTGATGGCATGGTTTGGCATCCAGCACAGGAAGAAGGACAACACGACGATGGTGATAGATTTTGTAACTTGGGATCTCCGTTTGGGGTTGCTTGTTTTCATACTCCGAATGCGGACGAAGCGCAGCAGCATGATGTAGCTGATGGACACGATTGACATTGGCAATACAAAACCTACAAGTATTTTCTGTATGTGATAAACTGCTAACCAGTACTGTCCACCGGGAAACCTCAGCAAACAGAGTTTTTCGCCGGTTACGTTGCTGACTGTTGAGAAAATCGACGTCGGCGCAGTCGCCAGAGTCGCTAGTGTCCAAATAATTGCGCAGATCCATTTGGTGGAACAGGACTTCTGTACGGTTCTGTTCTTCAGAGCCGAGGCGATTGACCAGTAGCGGGTCACACTCATGGTTGTAAGAAAAAACACGCTGGCGTACATGTTCATCACAGTGACCGAGAGGATGATTTTGCACATGGCGTCTCCAAACGGCCAGCTGAAGTCCAGCGCGGTGTCCACGGCCCAGAAGGGCAGAGTGAGCACGAACTGTAGGTCCGTCACTGCCAAGTTGAGCACGAAGAAGTTCACTCTGGACTTCTTCCTCTCTTGTTTGACCCTGATGAAGAAGAGGACCAGCAAGTTGCCCATCAGCCCCGCAGCGCACACTACAGAATAAACAAGGCAGATGAGGAATCTCAGAATCGGGTTCCCGTCTGCTGTCACGTCGATGTCCTCCAGGTTGCTGAAGCAGTCCATCTCCGCCAGAGATCCGTTCAGACAAACGCTCTCATTTTCTTCATTCATAATGTCAGCAGCTCACAGACACTTCTATATGTAAGCTAGATAAAGACATTTATAGCCAAAAAGAGCTGCATCTTGGAGTGCCACATTAGTGATAAGTACATGATGCCATCCCAACTCCTCCGTCTGTATCCAACCCACCCTCCTGCCTTGTCATCTGCCCTCCTCTCTTCTCCAAGACGCACAATCATCCAGCATCACTCCTCTCAGCTCTGGCAGTATGAAAGGAATGGTGGGGTTTGATTCGTCCATCGGTTTTGTGCGTAACGTAGGCTCCTCGGAGCGCGAGGCTTCCCCACCACTTTAAATTCCAAAATTAACATCTAATTAATAATTGCAGATGATCATGTTAAGTATAGCTTGTCTAACAGCCAGGAAGGAACCGGCTGGAGTTGACAAAGCGTGCGTAATTGGTTTTGTACCATGACAGCAAGGGAAACGTTGATGAAAACGTCTCTGCTGCTCCCCAGTGTTCATTTCTAAGTGTAGCAGGCTGGTAAAACGTCAGAACAGCAACATGTTCCTAGAAGAGATTAAACCCCATCTTTTAAAATAACGGAAAACACACAGAGAAATAACAGAATGCCTTTTATTACATCTAAACTTTTCTACATAAACAGGTAACATTCAATAAGTAAACAATTTCTTCCAATGCAGGTAATAAATATTTTTTTTTCACTTAGTATATTTGTACAAACTGACAAGGATCTACTGTACACTGTCTTCTCCTTGCCCTCCTTGAAAAGCCTTTTTATGATTTTTCTCGGATTGGAGCCGTGAAACAGAACCTGTGAATGTTTTAAGGCAGTGAGTGCAGATGTCGACTCGAGTCTGACTTTGAGATTATTTCAGTTGTGTAAGACTCTTTATTGGCCACAGTCCTTTTTTTTTATTATAATAGTACAGCTTTCATTTTCTAAAAAATATATAAATTAATTTATTCTCTCGCTCTGAATTGACACACAAAAAGCATACAAACGGACATCAAACACCCACGTTTGGATCTGAACTTTCAGTTTTCGGGGTTTCCATACAGACATAATATACACATTGTTGACTTTTCCCTTTTATCTAAGGTGAGACATCGTGACAACCAAAGAGTTGAGCTCTTTTTTTCAAGGCTGCCTGTGGAGATTTTGAAAACCCCGTTAAGAATAACTACTTATAATAGTGGCCTTATTCCATTCACTTTATTCTGTGCAGATGCTGGTTTTGGCCCAGTTTTCCTCACACAGAGGAACACAGAGTTCAAACCAGCAAACACATTAGCTACTGCAAAAATGCTGTATATATACTACGCAAGTGTTCACACCTGTCTGACGTTGGAGAGGGATTGAGATGGAAACAGACCTGTGCTTATCCATCACTGCATGCAATCTGAAATTTGCTAACCAAAAAAAAAAAAAAAAGCTCAACGATGACTGCTTCTCCCTCAGCAAACTAACAAATGTGAACCACAAGATGGAGCTGTGGACACTTAACATTATGAAACAAGTGGGAGGGGAGAGGGAGGATCCTGTATAGAGCCCCCTGTATGTAGAGCACTTTAACAGAAACACATTCAACACTGTCTGCTCTCTGTCTTCATGTGCGCTATCGCAATCTGCTGCACTGTCTCATAAATAGCGTGAGGAAAGAAGAAGTCGTTTAAATAAATTAAATCGTGATCAAATGCATTCATTATGCATTCACTAACCCTAACCCTTATCAAGTATCCAAAATACTGGTGATTAATATTCAAATTAACATGATGGAAACTAAAAGGATCAACATCTTCATCAGTATAGCAAGTCAGGGTAACACTTTATAATAAAGGTACAAACACACATGCTTTACATAACTAATGCAGGAGTGAATTAATGCAGGATGTATTACGAATTCCCATTGCTCACCATTGAATGATCAAGTCGCTATGAGTTTTTCTGTGATTAGTTAACACTCACTGGATCATCTGTTAATGAATGTTAACTCAAAGTTACGCCATACATTAGCTGGAATTAGCCGGAACCCAATTACATACAGATTCATCGCTGTTCTGTGAAAACGATGCATCTCCAAAATGTCCTCTTTTCATGAGCTAAGAAAAACACCCTTGTTTTTCCGCTCTGTGACCATGCATCTTTAGCTAATCCAATCCAGCTAATTTTTCTCAACCCATAAAGGTATCCGGAAAAATAAAAATCACCAAATTTGGATACATCTGTTTCTTTGGACAGGGATAATAGACAAGGACATTTCAGATGCATGCATTTGCTGCCTGACCCAATGGTCTGTGTTACATTTACAAGGTAGCAAGTGAGTCTTTTTACATTTATTTTTGTTGTTGTTGTTGTTGTTGAAAGAACATCAAACATCCAGCAGGTGCCAGATGGTGGAAGAGGGGGTGAATGGACAGACATGTTTAAGCATAAGTCAACATGAAGGGAGAAAGAACAAGACTAAGAGTCTACCGCCATGCTAGCTGCTCTGTGAGGCTGTACTCAGGCACAACTCTGAGCTAAATGTGCTAACGTCAGGATGCTAAGATGTTCACCTTCTTAGTTTAGCATGTTAGCATGCTAACATTTGCTAATCAGCACTAAACACAGCTGAGGCTGATGGGAGTGTTGTTAGTTTTGCAGGTATTTAGCCATAAAGTATTGGACAGACTGACATTTTGACCTCATGGTGGCGCTACAGAAAAAGTCAGAGAATCGCCAAAGTCATAAGGATTCATCCTCTGGGGACTATGAATGTCTGTACAAAATATCATGGCAATCCATCTAATAGTTGCTGAGATATTTCAGTCTGGACCAAAGCGGTGGACAGACGGATATTTCTATAAGAGCCAGCACTGTCCTTTTCTATGTAACTGGATTCCAGCTAATTTGATGGCATCTAATATTTGCCATTAAGCATTAATTAATCACATAATCTCACAGTAAACAACAGGAATACATAATACACCCTGAATTAATTCATACATGAACTCATCATGAGTCATGCACATTATCAGTTAAGCATGTGTGTTTTGTGCCCTTATTAGAAGCCGTCACCCACGTCAGCTCCCAAGAAAATACACACAGGTATTTCCATGACGAATAACTACACAGTACCTTTTTTGAGAAATCGCACTGCTGGCAAAGAATAATAAAATGCATATTAAATAAAATCATATCCCGGGTGACAGTGACTCACACACTCACCCATGGGAAATCAAACAATTTGTAAAAACGTAATATATAGAAATAAGAATACAAAATAAATAAAATACTGCACAACACAGGAAATACACAAGAGTTGTTCCGGCAAATGATTGAGTCAGTTTGAGAGCCGAGGAGAGGTTTGTTCCCATGAGAAGAAGAGCGAATAAAGTTAAAGATGCCAAGAGAGAGCAAGAGGGGTCATTTTGGGTTGTGTAAGTCTCCCAGTTAGTTGCTGAAGGACAGGACAGGGGATGTCAGGTGACGGGGGTTGCTGTCAGAAGTGATTATCTCATTGAGGTGGGGATAATTAGGCTTTGAAGTGAGCTGCCTGTCTCGGACGTCTGGAAGTGGAACATCGAGGAGAGACTGATAAGAGGGGACTATGGGGAAGTTTCAAGGACACACAGGCTGTAAGGAGGGGGGGGGGGGCTGACTGGGCAGGAGGGGTACCAGGTCTACCGTATGTCCCTGGTGATGTGACCAGAAATGGAAGCAAAGACCAAAAGTGCGTCCACTCTTAAAAATTGTACAATACATTCATGAGCAAACTCTGCGTTTTCAGCTGAACGGCAACAACATCGAGGTTTGACACTTCCACATGTCGCACACCGACCAGCTCGTAGGGTTTTTTAAGTTACAGACAGGTCATGTATTTTTAAACCAGCTGGCTTTGTGCCCAGTCTAAGTTGGCATGTTGAGATCTCCCTCTTTCACTGTGGCACTAAACTGTCTGCTCACACTCTTCTATGCTTTTCTACAAGCAGTTTCCCAAAGACAACTCCCTAGATGACGCATTAGCAAAAACCTTCGACAGAGACGGGACAGAGGTCGTGGGTGACCATCTAAGACATTCTTTTGAGTTTAAAAACTTCATCTCAAACACGCTGTGAAGCATGCACACAAACAGGCACTAGTTTAAACTTGGTCACATGTCATGGACGCCTGATGCAGCTACAACAGCTCGACTTTCTTCGTAATTCCTTTTTTAACAGTCAAGCACAAAAACGATGAAACTGAGAAGACAAGAGACAAAAGGGGACACAGTCTGAGTGTCTGAAATAACCACCAGCTGAAACCGAAGGAGTGGACACTTGACTGAAAACACTGTGGCACACAGATTCAACTGCACTCTGATTATTGTGATAATTTTCATAGGTACTGTATCTTATTTTTGGCATTGTGCAAAAAAAAAAAAAGAAAAACGAAAACAAAAGAAACTCTTCCAGCTCAAAACTCTAAATTGGCAAGTATAAATAGTCTAAAAGTCTCCATTTCTAAATGCTGTATGCCGGCAGTCTTTTTAAGGAGTTGGAAATCAAGGAGTGAAAATGAAAAACCAGAAATGGCTGATTTCCACCTACACACTCCCCACAGTATTAACCTGAAGGTCAAAGGGAATGCATGTATATATATATATATATATATATACATATATATATATATAACTGTTTAAATATCATACATAACTTAGAATAATAAAATTATTAGTACACGAATAAACTGTAAATTCAGTGTCTGAAAAGTTCTTGTCATTGGATAGAGAAATAATACACCATGATTTTAAAAATGAGCTCGAGCCAAAGAGAGAAAGATAAAAAGGGTTTGTACTGAAGAAATGCAAATGGCAAATTTAAGCAGGATAGAGCTAGAAGAGGAGAAAAAGATAACCACATGGCAACAGGCATATGTATAAGCTTTTGTGAGAGAAAAGAAACAAAACAACCTCAGTCCTCCACTTAAAAACAGCAATTGAAGCAGCTCACTAGACTGAAAATGTCCCAATTTAACATACAAAAGTAAAAGAGGAAAATATATTTTGTTCTCTGTACACGGTGCCACTCCTCGTTTTTGTAAAAAAAAGAGCTTTCCTCCTTTGTGTTTTTGCTCAGGCAGCGTCTTTGCTGTTTGTGCCCGGTTGGTACCAGTAGAGCAGTAACGATGGGGTTCACATGCTGCACAGGTCAGTATACCAACACAATGTCCACAGCTGACCCCCTTTAAGTGATGACTCAGTACTGTTCTCAGGTCAGTGTAGTGAAGGGAACCCTCAGGCCTGATACCCACTCATAATATTAGTGCTCTTCTTGAGGCAGTCTTGTCATTGCGACTCCACAAACGTTCTGAGTTTGATGACTTGGGACCAGTCTAGTTTCTGGATCAAAACTTTACCCTGCAGTCAAAAAGTGTGTGATTGGGTTCGTTACTGGATCGTTGCTGGACCCAAAGTGTAGTCTTGACTCTCCTTGAGTCAGTCCAATGATATAACGTCAGGTATCCCGCCGTAAATAGCTGCCACTGCTGCTTCAGTGCTGCTCCGGCTGGCCACCACCCCAGGGTGTGTGTGTGAGGAGTGCGAGCCCGAGTGTGAAGACGAGTGTGTGGAGTGAGTGTCACGGAGGCTGCTGGACGAGACCAGGCTGCTGGTGCTGCCCGAGTTGCTCGCCCCGTTGGTCGGCGCAGTCAGCGAGGTGGCTGAGGAGGCTCCTGATTGGTCGAGGAACAGCTGGGAGGAGGAGGAGGAGGTGCTGTAGGGCAGGAATCGGTTGAGAAGCAGCTCGTGGTCGTCTGAGGCTGAAGCGGCGGCCGCTGCTGCCATCACCATGTTGTAATGCTGAACCGTGGGAGAAATAAGAGAGGGGGACGTGTTAGTCAGGTGTGAGTTCACTTTTAGAGGCTGCTAAAGTTACCAGGGGCTGTACTCACAAAACATCCTAACACTAAAAGTAGCTCCTGGATGTCTGAGATAGGAGAAACTCCTGAAATCAAGAGACTGTCAGTTTTTAGTCTAAGAGTAATTTATGAAGCATTTTACCACTAAAAGTTGCTCCTAAGTCTGGGAGAAGTACGAGGTACTGTTGAGAACTCACTAAGGTCTGAATGATCTCGCAATCCATCAGCTGCTGCAGGTAACGAGTAAAAATACATTACATGAACATTTCAAAGCATATTATGATGCTGGCCGAGGTAACAAGAATCTACTCAGCTAGCAGATATGACGGTTTTCACAACTCAGCACTACTTGGAAAAACGTCTGTCAGAATTATTCATCAAACCAAAAGTGTGCTATCCAGACAGTTTGACAGTTCATCAAGTGTACATATAATACTCTAACTAATAATTAAATAAATGCATCTGATTTCATGGCTATCACTGAATTACTGGGTAAAAATGATGCCACTGTATATGTACAATTACTCAGAGATGTGTTCAGTCAGCTGGAAAAAATGATCACAGTGCCAACGTGAGGATTTTACTTTGCCAAATGAACACATATGTTAAAGTCTTTAGATGGATTGTTAATGTATCTAATTTAATTTGTTCTTCGTGCCCCTGTGTGTTGATGAATATTTTAGCTCACATTCAGTGACACAGACATCTGCCAACCAATCACTGTGGACATAGTGAGCAAAGAAACTGACGTCAACCATAGCCACGGGGTCAACCGGCCTTTTCTCTTATCTCAGGAGTTCTCTCAGTTAAAGTTGCTCTCAACAGCTTTGTAAACTGAGAGGAAACTCTTAGCTGAGATCTTTTTTAAAATTTTCTATCAAAAGATAAGATACTTTGTGAATATGGCCCCAGTTTTGCAAACACTAGAGTGAAGACTGGACACGAGGAAACCAGCAGCAGTCAGGTTATTACTTCCTAATTGTACCCTGTAGGAGCCATGTACTGTATATATTTATATTATGTTTGTTTTTTGCTCATCTCACCTATTCGGTATGGTATATTTAGCTTGAGATAAGCTATTTAAAGAGTCTATTAGCCCAAATTAGAAACAAAATATATACTTTCTAATCTCCAGTGGTATCCATGTGTGCAGGTAGTTTTGTTTTTGTTTGTCCGCCTCTGATTTCTGCCTCCACTCTTTAGCGGTGCTCTGCTCATGGCATTAAAAAAATGACATTTAAAAAATTCAACAGTAGCTTCTTTCCAGACGCAATGTCCCCGTTAACCCACAGAAAACGCTGCCTCCGGTCTTCATAGGGGCTATTTCTGCAGGAGAAAGTATTTCCAATGAAAACTGTTTACAGTGATGTCTGTGGACTCACCAGAGTAACAGGGGTGTTGAGTCTGGAAATGGGGTTGCTGTTGAATTTTGTTAATGTCATTTTTCAACACTGTGTGAACCACATATGAAATTCCATTCACCCAGTGGCAGAAATCTCAAAACTACCTGAACAGCTAGATGTTGCACCACTCAAGGTAAGAGAGGAACAGAGCAGAATGAAAGATGAGGATATCAGAAATCAAGAGATGTCTGTATTTGTTTGACTGCCTCAGAGAATTCAACCCACCAGTAACTGTGGGGTGACAACCATCATTTGTCAAATATCTCGCTCTCATGTTTCCTTAAATAGCCAGTGAAGACAGAGACAGACAGGGAGGAGGACATTTAGTGCTCCCCAGCAGGTTGTGTGACATTTTACGGGCAATTCCACCAAATATCAGGTTGCAAATGTTGTTTTTGTGTTTGCTGGACTGCATGCTGTTTACCGCAGAGAGGGCGTTTGTTATCGAGGAACTCAAAGTGCAGGGTTTTTGATTTGTTTTTTGGTAAACACAAGTAGAATTGTCTGTTACATGTAGAGTCAGAGATCTTGTATTGTTTTGAAATGAACCACGGTCACAGGTTTCCAGGATTTCACTGAAAAAAACAAAAGTGCTTCGGCTGGTAAATTAAAACTTCTCCACATAATGCGATGTGCTGCTGTACATACCTGATGATTGTCGCCTTGAAGAAAAGAGAAGAAGTTCAACTCTGGAAATCAAGAACAGGCGGAGTCACCGGTGAATATCAACAAAAAGCAATATCGCAGATGCAAACACAAAAAAGTGTTTTAAAGTTAATAAAAGCCAGAGGTACCGTTTATTATACTGATGGAGGAGTCTAATGGTATTCTAAACCAGATACATTTTATAAAAAAATAGCATTAGACCTTTTATAGAAAACAACTAAATGAGAATAAAAGTCAGTCGTCGTTCTAAGACTGCCTTTGAAGCTTTTTGGGTTTTTTTTCCATTAAACCTCCCCTGGAGTTCAATATTAATTAAGGAAGACTTATTCCATACTGTTTGACTATATCACATTTTGTTTATCTGCTTGTTCTGACTCTTTATGAAGCCACTGTAACGATTGTTGTTATGGCCACATATAGTGCTAAAAAATGTCATCATTTTATATATATATATAGAAATAATTTCTCAGAAATTCTGCCTGACAAAATATTTTACATCTTAGGAAAACTGGGATCTCCAGTAGAATTTGAAATAAAGTTAGGAGAGTTTGAACAACACTTGGCCGGATTCCACGAGTGCAAAGACGTAAAGATGGACCCGCTTGGTAAAGGATGAATTTAAAAGTAAATACAGTTTTGTTTTGAGCAATGAACTCCCTCCCATGAAGGTTCCCAAATCGCCTCGAGTCCTTACCTGAGAGGTCGTTGGGGGTGTGGTAGTACGGTCTATAGTCCTGGATAAGTGGGGGGACAGGAGGGATGTAGCTGGTGTCCACGGCTGGCATGCTGGGGGTACGGCTCACAGGGGAGGACTGGTGGTGCAGGTTCAACACTCTGAAGGCAGATACAGAGGAAGAGGTTTAGAGATGAAGAGGTAAAGAGGCCACTTCATGTCTAATTAGGCTTTTATTTCCTGTCTTATTTATTGGGTGAGTCACGGGGTGTGCTGTCTCCTCCACTGACCTCGAAACACAAACCTCTGAACAATAACAGTCACAGGGTTCATTAAAGTCAAATGAAGCAGCAGCAATTTCGACACAGATGCACATAATTAATTTTAATTTGACAGAAAATGCAGCTGTTAAAGTTTCAGAGAGCCTGGATTCAAATCCTCAATAGAGTTTTGAAGTGGGAGGGCCGCTGGTTTTAGAAGTGTTTGTCTCCATTCTGTATTCTTTCGACAATATCCTCAGTGTTGTTTAACACAGAAACACATGTAACTATCATATAGGTTTACGTTAGAACCACCAGTTTTAATTATTGCAACCTTGTTTCTGAAAAATCAGGTTTTATCTGCCATTTTGGCTTCGAATACTATCTTGACATACATATCTTGACATTTTATATACATGTAGAATTATGAATAGCTGAGCTTCAATCCTCTCATGATGCTTATGTGCAGAAAAACAAACAGATTTAGTGTTTTTCTTTTGGAAAGTCACCCATTTTTACATCTACACATCCAATTTTAACTTTCAAAAAGGAGTTAAGACACAAAGCTTTCTCAGTCAGCACTCTTGGCTACCCCCTGTGAGCGCTGTTGATGTGAAATGGTAAAAGATACTTGTGAGTTCAAGTGCAAAACTCATGAATCATTTAACATCTAGATACATAACTACCCATGAGAGCAGCTAAAACGAGCCTCATTTCCATATTTAATGAAACACAAACTGCGTGTGGAGATGAAATCACAGTGTCGGGTGTGTGCCTGACCCTTTGTTGATGACGGGCGGCGAGGTCGGGGACATAGAGGGACACGCTCTTTTGGGTGGAGGAGGCAGTGGCGGCGGCGGCGGAGGCGGTGAATCCTGTCCTTCGTCTTCCGAGGAGCTGTCCAGTGTCAAGTCGATCACCTCCACTTTCTTGCCATTACTGCTGTCGCTGCCGCCGTGGCTGGACGACGAGGAGCTCCGCTGATCTGAGCCTGCAGACGTCCGACATGAACCTGGAGAGCAGCAGCGACATGTTAGTTTGTGTTTGTGTGCTCATGTTTACAATTTTATGAGCCTGCAAAGTAAAAAACAAATCACTGCTGAATACTGTCAGCGTGCTAAAATGCACTTATACACACACATTTCCCCGCCCGTCATATGAGATACAGTATGTTTGTTACTATGGAGACAGGCAGTTTACTCAGTGGCATTATGATTGATGCCTTACCAAATTAAAACTGACAATGCATAAACAAAGAGGGGAGGGGATGTAAATGCACAGCCTCTCTCTTCTTACCACGTCTCTTTAATCCTAATTTAATTACTTCCAGCCTTCACTGCCTTCATGTAGAAGCAACCTTTCTGTTCCTTACTCCACCCTGTCCCCATTTCATCCCCTCATGACATGTCTCACCATCCAGCCCGTTGTTATAGGAAGCAGAGGAGACTTCTTGCACTTCCTTCTTAGACCTCATGGGGGCCCAGCTGCCATCCTCCTTGAACTGGATCTCATCACAGTCCATGCAGCTGTTGAGGATCTCCACAAAAAGCCTGAGGACAAACATACACGTCATACACAAGCCCATCCAAGATAATGTACACAAACACACACAGAAAATTGGTATTTTTTAAACAAATGCCGGGCAAAGTGGAAAAGACCCTCCTACTTTAAATGAATTCTTAAAGACAAGAAATCTACTGTAAACAGGCTAACATCAACATAGTGCTGTAAAGGTCTTTCTACATAAAACACTCCAGTGAGTTAAAGGAATGCTCCATCAAAACCTCTGTCTTTTCATATTATATGCGCACCACCTGTAGGCTTTAAAGGTACAACAGGGTTCGTACAACTTTTTAAGAGTAAAATTCAAGCACTTTCAAGGTACCTAAACCAAAAATGTCTCTCAAAACCTTTATCATCACATACTTACTAAATTGTTACTATAAATGACAGGAGACAACAAACAAATATGACGACGGGATCGTTTCATTTTAAATATTAAAAGATTTTTGGTTTACATGAGTGACTGTGTAGATGATGAAACACCAGATTATGTTATTAAATCAAGCATTTTTCAAGGAGTATATTCGAATACAAGCATATTCCTAACCTTGAAAACAAAAAAAAATTAAGCCTTTTCCAAACTTTCAAGACTTTGTACAAACCCTGAACAAGTTAGGTTTACGAACATTTCTGACACATTTTTTTAAGTGACCCACAGTTTCTGCTGTGAATCCAAGCCGACTACAGCTGCTGTCCTCCACAAAGGAGCAAGCTACAAACTTTTCAGAGCCACCTACAAGCCCGCAGGATGCTCATAAAATAGATTTTTGGTCCTTCAAAAGGCTACACATGACGAGATTTAAACAAGTTTAACAAGTGTTTCTGTGAAGCTCTAGATTTTGAGTGTATAAAAATCACAATGCATCAGTCATTGACAGGTGTAGCATTTCCTTTCAAAGCAAAATTTGAACTGGCGACAGTCACGAGTAAATGTGCAAGTAGCAGTCATTGTTTATTTCCTTTTTAAAGATTTTAAAATCTGCATTACATAGTATAGGAGTATAACAGCTGAGTTTGACAAAAGAAAATCTTAACTCAAGGTCCACTTACTGAGACTGCACAGAAGATACCTGTGGAAGACCACAAGATGCAGCTGAAAGCTCCAGAAAAAAAGCTAGTAAATGGATCTTGAGTTGAGGTTTTAGTTTGTCAAACTACTGTTTCCAAGGTCAAAAATAAACTTTTACCCTCAACAGCTAATTTCACTGATTTGTTCCTCCTTTTCTGGTTGGACAAAGTTAAAGGAATAGTTTGATATTTTGGTAAATAAGATCACTTGCTTTCTTTTATTAGAGAGTTAGATGAGAAGATTGAAACCACTCACAAGTCTGTGAATATGAAGCTACAGCCAGCAGCTGGTTAGCTTAGCTTAGCTTAGCATAAAGACTGGAAATGGGGGTAAACAGCTAGCCTGGCTCTCCAAAGGTAATAAAATCCACCAACCAGCACCTCTAAAGCTCACTAATTAACACATTATATATATGTTTGTTTAATCTGTATAAAACCAAACCAAAACGACAAGTTGGTTTTTTAGGTAAAAGGTTTGAACATTTCCTAAACAGGTCATAGGATGGGCAGATGGAGGTTTGGGTGACTCACCCGTCGATGATGAGGTGTTCATAGGGGGCCTTCTTGTCACAGACAGGACACACCCAGGTGGGCTTCTTCTCGTTCATCTGGATGTAGAGTGTGGCGTCGAAGCACTGCAGGTGGGAGCATGTCAGCGCCCGGCATGGGATCATCAGCCGCATCTTCCCCAGCTGCACAGTGTACACATAATCACACACACACATAATCAGGGCATGAAGAGGACACACACACACACACACACACACACACACAGCAGGGATGCACAGATGTCACAAACATGGCAAACCCACATGGAAAAGGTTTTATGATAGGGGTTGAGAAGGAATTTTGACAGGTGGGTCATGTACACAACTCGAGGTTAAGGACATATAGGCATGTTGAGACACATTCAAAGAAAAGAAAAAAACCCAGAAAAGAATGGACAGACACGTCTCGGCATGACTGAATCTCTGAAGACTGCGTTAGAGCATGGAACAGGGAGCATGTTTACCGGGCAGAGCAGCGACACTCGAAGGCTGGTCGTGGCTATTTCACTGTCTGGGTCTGCTGTTAGCTTCTCTTTGACTGCAGAACACAAGTAAAACACACACACACGAGAGTGAGTGAGAACCAAACAGCTGGACTTCTTCTTACAAACATGCTCAGTTTCTCATTTCAGAGAGCAACTCCTTTACTGGTTGCTTCAGACCAAGGTTACGAATGTAGCAGTATTCTGTAAAATCAATTCAAGAGCTCCTCAAGCCGTGCGGGGCTCTCCTCTGCACCTGCATCTCCCATACTGTATAAAATATATATAGATTGATATATAAAATTTGTGATTCATAATACAGTGCCTCCTGATCTGAAATGGGAAACAATTTGGACATCTGGCCGGGTGAAAAAGAAACAGTGAATGTGTGTCGAGCAACTAAAGTTAGCTTATAACAGAGTTTCAAACATTGCTGCACAAAAGATCACCAGAAAGTATTATCCCCTCATCGGGGTCATTTTTATGTGGTATAACATGAAGCCGGAGATTGTTGTGCTGCTAAAAACTAAGTTTCGTGACACAAACAAATGAAGTTATAGTGGAAACTGTGTTTTTAATGTGGATCAGTCATGTCTGGCCAATGCCCGATCTGCTTTAATAAGGTCAATACCGGACCCTGATACCGATCCAGCATATCGGATCTCTAAAAAAAAAAGAGGTTAACAGTCCTTACTGAGTGCTCTGGAGTGGTCTGGGTTTCTGATGCCTTTTGCCCGTAGTCTCTGTAACAGCACTGTGGATGACTGCTGCTTCACCAGGTACACTGCCATGGAGTAACTCTGTGGACACACATGAAGGCATGATACAATAATGTAATAATGTGCAAAGTGATACTTTAAAATCCCACACAGACATGTTTTTTTGCTTGCCAGAGTCAGAGTTTTATATGTCCTTTTTTACTGTCTAAAATCATTGATAGATACATATAAATTGTGTGTACTTCATTGCTGTAATTATTTCCTGTAATATGCGGCCTGGAGAATGCAACTTTTCAAGGCTCTGGAGGGTTTTTTAGGTTTTTATTTCAAATTATATATTGTAACGAAACGAAACGAGTTCTGGGCCAGTTACAGAGAATGTCCTTGAACAGTGTTACTCGAGTTAACTTCAGCAGGCCAGATACTTTCTAACCTAAAGTCGATCCTACTGCAAAAATATGTTCAGCCATGTGTAAGGAAGAACAGAGGGAAGGAAGAACTTGTGCACCGTGCGCTGACATTTGAGGCCAGTATGAACTTTCGTTTACTGCCCTCTATTGCCTGTCTGCAGAACATCAAGCTCCATCCTACTCAATATAAATCAGCATATGAGATAATAGACTATTTTAAGTCAAATTAACAGATTTATTTGGTCTAAAATGTTTCATCTAAATGTGATTTTGTCAATAACTGTGACTCCATCAACCTTCACTCAGCATGAGTATGGGCTTTCCCTGAAGTTGTGGTTTTACCCTTCCTTACTCTGCTCCACCATTTAATGCTCATGTGTTAGATTTTTGGCTGTAAGAACTCAACACAGTGGTGCCCAGAAAGCCCACTTCCTGGGCTTCAAACTGCTTCCCACACACACACACACACACACACACACACACACACACACACAATCCCACAGGTACTGGAGGCAAGATGCTGAATTTAAAGCTACTGCGTATTATGGAAGTCTGCTTTAAGTCTACATTCATTTCAAACTAGACTGTTCTGTGTTCTGCACGTTTGTAGAGCTTTATTTTGTCGTAGTGGCGTCTGTCTCATCCATGCGAACACAATAACCACAAGAACAACATGTGATGATTCTCCGTTGACAGAACCCGATCCAATCAGATTCTGCAGCAATTTGTTGCATAAATTGGCACATTAATCAGGATTTTCATGAACTGTCCGATAACTTCTTTAAGATAAAGAGTTCATATTAATATTACCCATGCACTGTGTGTGTGCAGACCGAAATGTGCACGTAGATTAAAGCTGAGGTAGGCAAAATCTGTACAACCTATGCAAAACCTTCCGCCTCTCTCTCTGCTGCCTCGTATCACTCCGCTAAGCCCCTCCCACCAAACCCACAACTTCGACCGGCAGAAGAAGAAATCGCTTGCCCTGTGAAACCTCATGCCTCGTAGGGCTCACTCTCCACGGCGTGAGCCTCACCGAGACCGCGATCCCTCCCGCTATGACTTGAGTTCTCAAAGACGTCCCTCCAGCACTTTGTGGCTGCAGAGCAGAGCGCCCCAGGCTTCAGAGGCAGCTGCAACGCTGTCCAGCAGTGGGATGAGAGGCTAGTACACGACACACGCACGCCACTGTCAAAAGTTATCCCCCCTACTTGTCATCATGCCTCTTTGCCACGTCGATACGAGCGCCATGGCATCGAACACAATGAGGCCGAAGCTCTGTGTGGAGCCGGGACGTGTTGTTTTGTACTGTACTATAAGGAGGTGTTGGAAATTTATTTGAAGTTTCAGGATTTTCCGCCATTGAATCAGGCTTTCACCGTCTGAAGGGACGTGCACGCGCATCTTCTCTTGTAGCTTAGCCAATACGAACGCACCGTCTCTCTGAAATAACCTGTGATTGGCTAAAGTCTCCTGTCACGGGCTAGATTTTCTGAAGCCTGAAAACAAAGCAAAGGGGAGGGGCAGAAGTAGAGGTTTGCTCTCGGACCACTTGAATTACAATATGTTGAACGGTTAATATGGCATTTTTGCCCAATGATGCCAAAAAAATACTGCCTACCCAACCTTTAAGTAATATATAAATTATTGTCTAATTAGCATAATTGGATAGATTAGATTAAAGAACATATTATAATGAGGGCTGCAAATAATTATTTGTATTATCAATTATTCTTTAAACATATAGTATAGAAACAGTCATCATAAGTCCCAAAGTGACATCTCCAAATTTATTTATTCTGTCCCCATAACCATCCCAAAACACAAATATATTCAGTTAAGCTTTTTTTGGCAATTTTTTTTTAGTAATTTCACTTGATAAATTACTTTATCACTTATCAAATCTGTCATTAATTATCAAAACTGGCAGTCCAAGAGTCCCTCGTTAGAAACTGTGACACTTTGGTCCTTACCCTTCCGATCTCAGCGGTCCACGACACCACAATGGTGTTGGGGACTGTGGTGGACAATCTGACCAGTGAGGTAATGTTGATGGGCCGGCTGGGCCGCTTGGGCTCTACGCCGTTTTTGGTTGGAGGAAGATAACCCTAGGTGACAGACATGAATGTTAGAAGGGAAAAGAGAAAAAAAAGGCATTCTTTTGTTCAACACCAACAAGGCAGAAAAGGTGGAAAAAGTGCAATAAAAAGCCTGTCACTCTTCAGATGTGAGTGGCAGAACAAAGATGTTTTGCTGGTTGTTTATGTGGTTAATGTTGAGCTCCTCACCGGCAGATTACACGGCTTCCCGTTGACTTTCACACACAGATTGGGTGGAAAATGGTCTTCCTGAGGACAGCTCGTCTCCGACAGGCAAAACCGCAACTGAACTTGAACTGAGAAGTCACATTTGGACCCCGAGATGTCCCTTTGAGCACAGAAACAAATTTATAACCGCACATCTGTGGAAACCATTGCACATTTATGAATTATTCATCAACGATTCAGCATCCTGCATTGACAGAGCGGTGTTCATCTTACATCGAGCTGCTGATCTGCTGGACTTGCTGTGGCGTTAATGCAAAGGCGAAACACGTCTCCTGAAATCGCTGGCTGTTGTCTGATGCTGCAGAGAGAGGGACAGAGAGGAAGGAGAGACATTTTTAATAACCGGGAAAAATTACATACATGTTACACACAAGTTTTTAACAGTGACAAAAAGTTGGTCAATTATAAAAAAAAGAAAATCTGTGAGTAAGACCAAACCTCTGCAAATAAGACCAGGTATTACCGCATACAGTAAAGTCCAGTAAACCACAGTTTTAATCTACAGACAAGCATTAAACAAAGAAAAAAGGTGAAAAAGTGTGTGCACAGCAATGTGTCAGTGGGTGTCTCCTGCATAAACAGAATTATTGGGTAGATACTTGGCTACTAGGCTTGAAATTAGCAAAAGCTGTAGAACACCTGGACGTCAAAACCAGACCACCTCACACAGAGGTGAAGAAGAAGAAAATGTGTGAAAGAAAAGTGTGTGTGTGCGCTCTATTTATAGGCCCACCGAGAGGTGCTGGAAATAACTGGTGCTACTGACCCAGCCTCCATTAAAGAGACAGCAAGTTTGCAAAGGCAAGAAAAGTCTGTGTTAGAAGGAGGTTAGCAAGAAACAAGGAGCTATGAGGGTTCAAACCTAACTGTGGTTTGAGTTTGTACTTAAAAGAATAGTTCAACATTTTGGGAAATATACTTTTTCACTTTCTTTCTGAGAGTTAGGTGAAAAGATTGATACCACTCTCATGTCAGTGTTCAGTTTGCTGCTAGAGGTGGGAGGCGATTAGCTTAGCTTAGCATAAAGAGTGGAATCAAGGGGAAACAGCTAGCATGGCTCTGTCCAAATGTAATGAAATATCCTTACCAGCACCTCTAAAACTCACTTACTAACATGTTTTACCTCGTTTTTTTAATCCGTACATAAACAGAAATGTAAAAATGACAATTTGTTGTTTTAGAGTGAGTTACGTGCTGGAAATATTTCTTGATGAATAGTTTATCCATTTGACAAAGAAAATCTTAGCAAGGTCAATAATGAACCTCCAAACTTAACAGTTTATCAGGACTTTATCAGTTCATACAGTAATATATACAACATTATTTATAACAAGACTCTCCTTTGACCTTTTATGAATTGAGTTTCCAGACCTGCTTTGAATATTTCCTCATTTTAGCAAGATACATTATGTAGGAGTGACAAGACTATGTTCTGTTGTATAAGTAAGTATGTATAATGGCAATAAAGTTGAATACTGTAATAATCTGTCTTTTAATGTTGTTTTAAAGTTAAAAAGCTTTAACTTTAAGCTCTTTAAAGTCGCTGTAGTGCTAGCATGCTACAAATGAGCCAAACAGCAGAAAAAAGCAAAGAAGCATGTTAGTGTGGAATCTGCTAAGGACCTAAAGACAATCCAGATGGAAAAACGGTTTTACATGTAATGTACATAAATGTAAACACACTTGCACACACTGTATTCATTCATGCCACGTCACATTATTGTCGAATTTGCAGCTATTTATGGACTTAGCTTTCACTAACAATGGTGTGTGTGACAAAAACAGTTCAATAAAATACGGTTTTGTTTATTCCAACTCTGAGAGACAGTCTGTGTAGGAAACTCATAAGTGAAACCTTCTAAAATCTTCTCCACTGAGCAAAAGCTTTTTTGCATTCACCACAAGAGTGCTCTGTACACCTGTGAGTAAGCATTACAGACCAGAGCAACCATTGTTAAAATACTTGTGTGTTTGCCTTATTTTGTGAAACATAATTGCTGAATCTCAGTGGGAATCTTTTGGCCTGAAGGCTGTGTAAGTGAGCGGGAGGATGAGTTACAGAATTACCTATCATGAATCCTGATTGTTGCTTTAATTACTTAAAGTAATGCTGAACTGTCAGTGAGTGGCAGCTTAAAAGACATGCAGATAATCTGTGTGCAAGCATGATCATGCACACACACACACACACACACACACACTCAACAGGATAAAGTACATGGAGCTAATTTCTTTCCATGTAGGGCGTTGAGGGGGACGAAGTCTACAGCTCCTGCTGATGATGATTACTGGACCAATCATGTTCCGCCTCTCATCAGCCTTTCAAACAGCCATTAATTTTCCCAGTAATGACCCATTTCACCACCCACATGTATGGCATGTATTCATTGTTTATTTCTGTGTTTCCTGCGTGTTTCGGGCGGCAGCCTGTGTGCTGCAGCTCAAAATCATATGCACCAAGTGTGCTTTCGAACAACAGTCTTCCTCCTCTCCGGGCACACAGGCTATAAATAGAAAGCGCGCTCTCTCACTCTGTCCTCTCTCTCTCTCTCTCACTATCCCCCATCATCTCTCCATTGCACTATAAGTCACTCTCTCTCTCTGGCAGTGGATTTGTTTCTGGTGTTTCAATGTGTGTGGTTGGGGGAGATATGAGAAGGGTTGAAATGAGCTTTGATTGATGTCTTCCTCTCTCACACACACACAAACTTACTTTTACCCCAACGCACACACACACAAAACTCCCACAGCGGCTTCTTTAACTCTAGTGATTTAAGATGCATACACCGTGTTTGACATCGACTGTAGGATGTTTTTATTTGTCTGACACATTGTGATACTGAAACTAAGGTGAGACATCAGACCGTAATACTTTTCTGGTACTGACAGAGAAGACTGGAGTATTGAAAACTGTCAAGTAATGAAACCTGGCATCAAATGCTCAGATTCATACTTTCCTTTACCTATTCATGATCAGACAGGGTCTGATTTAAATCATAAAATGTAGACTGTATTGTATTTAAGCAAAGTTCTTGTATGGCTGCCTTATGTTAGACAACATTTAAAAGAATAGTTCGACATTTTGGGATTTTTCTTTCTTTCTTGCTGACTGATGATAAGATCGAAAACACAGACAAATATGAGAATATTTGTCAAGTATATATGAAGCAACTGTGAGCAGCTCGTTAGCTTAGCTTAGCATAAAGACTGGAACCAGGGGGAAACAGCTAGCCTGGCTCTGTCCAAAATCTGCCTACCAGCTCCTCTAAAGCTCATTGATTAACATGTTAGATCTGGTTTGTTTAATCCACACAAAAACCAAAGTGTAAAAATGACAACTTGCGATTTTACAGGGGGTTTCTTGGGGAGTTGACAGTAGTCATCATATTAATGCAGAAAACCAATGGTGGAATGTAACTAAGTACATTTACTCAAGTACTGTACTTAAGTACAGATTTGAGGTACTTGTACTTTACTTGAGTATTTCAATTTTATGCTACTTTATATTTCTACTCAACTACATTTCAGAGGAAATATTGCACTTTTACTCAACTACATTTATCAGCTTTAGTTACTTTTCAGATTACAATTTTTCATACCCTTCCTGTCCAGTGAAAACCATGTATCTCCAAATTTGGTGATACTGAATTTGAGTTTTTCAGATAAACTGAAAGATTAAGTTTTTCCTTTATGGGTTGAGAAAATTCTCCTATACTTCTATAGAAAGATAAATTTATATTTAAAACCCCGCTTGAATCAGCTGGAAAATACATCGTCACAAAGCTGAAAACAGGGCTGTTTTTCTTGACTTTTTAGAGATATGTGGTTCTCACAGGAGAGTGACGCTACAAACATACAATGATCTTATAGAATATGATGCATTGCTGTAGATTAATTAAACTACCCAACAGTATATAAAGTTGTTAAAATTAGTTCAACCTTGACCAGCAGTAAACACATTACACATACACAATAATGCAGCAATAATATTAATCCAAAAACATCAAATATAATAGGAAAACACTGACTGGGACCATTTTCCTGCATGAGTACTTTTACTTTTGATATTTTAAGTACAGTTTTCTGATAATACTTTTGTCTTTTTATTTATGAAAGGTTTTGAAGGCTGGACTTTTACTTGTAGGAGTGGAGTATTTTCACAGTATGGTATAAGTACTTTTACTTTTTCTTTACAGTAAAGGATCTGAATACTTCTTCCACCACCGTCTAAAACACAGCCTTGACCTGATAGAAGCTGCGGCCTTATCAAAAATCAAACACGTACATCCGTGAAAAAACAAACCAGGTGACGCAAGTACAAGTGTGAACTGCATATATGACTTTGGATCAATCAAAGTTGAGTAGTTTTATTACATGTAGTTGAGGCAGTTACCTCACTTGTTGAAGAAATAAGTCATTAAAAGAATTAAGTTGACTACATACAGAATGTAATTTCAATAAATGAAGTCTATTTAACGTCACTGAAAAAAAACACAAAATTGATGACGCTATGAGCAGAATTGTAATTACTGTTATTAAGCACATTTCTGCCACTGCATGTAATCTTACTGCTGCTTGGTGGTGCTTATTAGAATATGAACATTAATAAATCATTGGTACATTAATTTTAAGATGCGAGCGTAATTACAATAAACAAATAAGAGCTTCTATCAAATGCAAATCTCCAACCATGCGTCACAAAGCAGCAAGAGTTTGTTCTGACTAAACATCACAGCTGATAAGAGCTCGCTCTCTGGGTTTAAGGTGCAGTCGACAGAGGAGAGGAGGACAGTTCAGGCGACTTTTTGTAAACAGTGTAAAGTGGATATTACAGAGCTTCTGGAAAAACTTGCCTTGAAGAAAAAGGGCACGCTTCTTTGCAGTTTGTGATGGGCTTCGTCAAGCTTTAAAATCAATCCCAACTGTTTTGAAACCATGTTTTAAATGTCAGTAATTATGTGAAACGTGTTATCAGAGTGCATGCTGAGAAAGAGCCCTGGTGCAGTGACTGTATGGAAACCTGCAGACTCTCTGTCCTTCATGGTGCTTGGTTTGAGACCCCTGCTGTACCAGCCACTATGCTGCCTTTCACATTGTTTTATAATGTGAAATGTATGTGTTGGTAAAACAGATGGTGGGAAGAGTGACAGATGGGAAAACGACCTCCAATGGGTTGATGTTTACAGTGAAGAGGAAATAAACCAAGGGGGAAACAACACATACAGTCAGCTGTTTATTAGTTTATGGTATATAAAACGATACTGAGAGGTATTTCTAATATTTCGTCCACCCCAATTACAGAAAATAATCTTCATGTTAATCGATAATGAGAGTAATCAGTAGTTGCAGCCCTCGTTTGTAGTGCTGTTGAATTGTATTGGGTTATACTGAATATTTATTCTACCCTCATTGACATAAATGGGGTGGACAAAATATTAGAAACACCTGTCAGTTTAATGCAATACAATTTAATAGAAACAGCATCTAAAATGATCAGAAAGTTGAATCAACACCTCTCTAAAGCTGTTTTGACAAACACTGAACATTAAAACCTTCATGATGGGAGGATTTATTGCAGTGTGTGGTTTTAGCTACACACTGGCAACTGAGTGTACATTTGACAAAGTGAAATTGAAGCACTTGTGCCCATATTTAAACAGTTCACAAACTTCAGGAAAATAAGAAAAGGCTCCGTCACGGCGAGCATACTGTTCTGAAGCTGTATAACTTTGCCAACCTCAGTGAGAACAAGAGACACGATGGGAACAAATACAAATAATGATACTCACTAATGAATGAAGGCAACCGAAGACTATTATTATTATGCTAGTCATTTACACTTTGAGGTGTAACTTCTCTACACAGTAAAAAAAACAACAGTGAGATAAAACAGAGACTTTGTACCCCTGCACATTTATGTTTGAACTAGATTTATGTTGCAGCTTGGTCACATCTGGTCTCAAACCACTTGTTACATTAAAGTGAAATATGTCTACATTTTGTCCTCCCGCATAGTGAAAATATGGGGGAAGCTCGCTTGTGTCTACCAATACCTACTAGTATGGAAAGTATGAATATTCTTACAATGCTGATTTTGACTCTGCAGTAAGTAAAAACCTAGAAAACTCTTGGTTCTGGGTTTAATTCTGGTTTGAAGGGAAGATGTGTGAGCTAAGCTACAGAGAATGTGCTCAGCTCTACAGCCCTGTCTTCAGCACAACAAAGCCCAGCTGGAGTTTATTAACTTGTTAGTGGCTTTGCTACTTTTTCTCTGTTTGGTACACCGCAGGCGCACACACACACACACACACACACACACCCACACACACAAACACACAAACACACACACACACACACACACACACACACACACACACACACACACATACAAAGACAAACACACATACATGCACAAACACAACATACAGCAACACTCACAGGCAGAACAAAGACAAAAATCCTTTCAGCGTCACTCAAATTCAAAACTACGATGCTAGAAGGATCCACAACAAAAGCTCAGATCTGGATGTTACGCCCACACTCACACACACACACACACTCACAGACAACTGAAAACTTTCCAGAAGTGTTACTTCCTCTCCCTCTAACAGCAGTGATTATCCTTTATTATCTGCATAAGGCTGTTGTACAGTTACATATTGACAGGGCTCATTAAGGCATTCCAGCGTGCTTACAGGGCTG